>PNEQ01003868.1:8066-49576 GCA_003012365.1 Medauroidea extradentata
TCATTACGTATTTGCGCAAGATCTCTAGGACAATTTGACATAACGCGCGAGCGAAACTTCCGAGTGGTTTGTGTGGCCAATACACTACCTTGCGAAAATTTCCACACATGTTCGGAAATCAGACTTTCCTCTCAAGGTTGGGGAATATTACCATACATATGATGAGTAATATTACTCACTTTTTTTACAGTGTACATTTGCCATCCCTTTTAAACATAATGAATTTGTAATATGCTAAAAAAATCGTCACACAAATTTTATTCTAGTTTCTTTTTGTTCAGTATTAAAAGTTTATTTGGTAAATATGATTTTGTAATTGTAACGGTCAGAACCGATAATTGGAAGATTGGAATACAAATTGAGTATTCAGCTGACGAGCGGCGCACACAGTGATGGTTTCATGGCAGGCCCAGGAGGATGCCGACCAAAGTACGGAGGGGGGGGGGAAGAGATACCGCCTAGGAGTAGGAGCTTACAGAGGACTCATACTTTGTAGTCATTTATATTTGTATATAATAATTAAATTAGTACTGTGTTTCGGTTAAACTAGGAAATGACTGACAATGTAAGCTTAGTAAAATTTAATGTCAATTAAATAAACAGTTCGGGAGTAAATGCTACACAGAGTTACCTTATTGTCCTCGGGGACGAGCTGCTATTGACTGACGATTTCGAGGGGCATTTTCAGTAGAAGCGGAGTGTGGATTTGGGGAACTCGCGAGGTAGTCGCCGCGCTGAGGAAGGCGGATGTGAGATCTCACGGCTCGCGATCACAGGAGTGAATTGAAGCCGCGATATTTTTCCACAACTCGAAGTAGTAGGTCCAACACCTAACCGTACGACGGAGGCTGTCAGAGACCTTGTAATTAACCTTGTGCTGCCGCCACAGAAGTAAGACACCTGCGTGACAAACATTTGAATAATACTATTTCGAGCAGTGACCGAGGAAATAGGGACCTTGCAGACGTTACAAAAGGACAATAAATAAAAATACTGTGTATTGATTCCAGCCGTATTTGCTTACCTTCATTAGACCTTTGAGTGTTTTCCTTCAAGCCAGAGAGGCGACTTACAAAGTCGTAATACTCATCTTCGCCCTGCTGCAGGACTGTCTGTCACAATTTAATAATGCCTTATTACAGTTAAAATAAGACGCTTTCTTATAACTTCAGTAGGGCCATCGACATGTGCCATCTTTACATATTATTACGTTGGCAGAAAAACCCATATCACGTGTAGATTTATTTGTATTCGGCTTTGTGTCTTGTCGACAGCGAATTCATTGGAAATTTTAACACACAACTTCACTCAAGAACAGTAATTAGGAAACAAATCGGCCATGGACCATGTTGAGGAACCATCTTAGCCTTCGCCTGGGATGATTTCAGAACACCACAGCAAACCGAAACTAGGATGGCCGTAGCCAAAGATTCCTCCCGAATGCGAGTCCAACGTTTTACTGATTCGTTACCTCGCTCGCTCAACACCTCTTGTTCAAGAAGTTACTTATCTGTGCATAATTATAAATCTGGAGTCACAATCACTCGTCGTATCCATCAGTTTTCCTCAGTCCATTCGTCTGCAAATCGAGCGATCCACAACAATCCGTCATTCGTCCGTCGTAATTCCTTTAAATTGCTAAGCTACCATTGCATGATCTTAAAATTTCTGTAATGTATAAGAATTGCCTTATAAATTTAATTTATTTTTACAGATATTTAATGAATGTATGGTTGGGAATAGTTGCAACTTCTGATTTTTACTGAAAATAAACTTTGCGACCATCATTATTCTATATAAATTTATTTACGTTTCGCATTTAATAAGCGCTATATAAAAATAATTTCCGTTAATGTTTTAATTTTTATCATTACCAAAAATATTTCTATCGTATTGTGAAGGGGAATTTCCGTCGCTGTCAGGACAATACTAATAAAATAAAATAAACCAGCCTTCATATTATTTAAAACTATTAAACAACTGTTACCAATTTCAAAAGGCAAATCATTAGTCAGTGTTCCGTCAAAGATTACAGATTGCCAAGCTTTATAATACGGATGAATGGAAATATTCGTGGCATCTGATTGGCTGAAGGTCACATGACCAATGGATAGACGGGCGACTGACGAATGCGAGAGATGATTGTTACACCGACATTATTGCCGATCTTTCTTGATCAGACCAACTTGCAACATTTTACCGATCTTCATATTCCCACTCGCTATGTTTAAAACACAAACGCTCCTCACCACAAGTCGCTAAAATATTCATTTTACAAACGTAAAAATGTATTGTAATTTATTACTGAAATGTGACATTTAAGATATTATCGATTATCATTTACCAGTAAAGTTACAACGGCGCGTATAAAATTAAGGTTCTCTATTTGTGTTTGGTTAAAAACCTCGTGGCAAAGTGTTGGAATATTTTAAGTAAGTTGATTCGCTTCAATTACAAGAGAGTCGCTTACATTGCCTACTTTATAGTCAAGCTCCTAGTTACAAGATGTCGTCATATCAGAAAGAAGGCCTTTTACTTATCGGCCAGGTTAAAAACTAACTGAAGGATTTTCCTAGTTATGACACGGTTTCGAATGTATCACAACTGTCCATTCCCAATCACAAATCACTATCTTTCCGAAAATTCTGAACTGTCTTTGTAGTACGGACATGTAAACTGATAATCTTTGAGCGTGCGCAGTTAGTCAACATATCCACCTTTCATGCTTCGCCGTTATAGTCTCTTTAATGCCCTCACGTTAGTTACCTCAAATGTATTTGTATTATATCTAGAGAGGATGGTTTATCGCGAAAATATTTCGTACCAACATACACTTGAAAAAACACCGTAGTTTCTTGCAACGTGTATGACTGGTTGATATACACTTGGCACGACGTAGCTGTCTGCAGACCAATAACAGACATCAAATATCAACAGCGAGATTCTTATTGGCACAGTCAAATAACGCAACAGCTTCCCACACAAGCGAAAGCCAGTAATCTTTTGATAAGCTGAACTTACGTAGAAACATGGCAACAAGTCAAGTTTTCCCGCGATAAATCGTCGCTAATTATATCACTTGTCATTTATATGCATTTTATTCATTTAAAAGTGACATACCTAAATGTGGTATTTAGTTAACTTTATTTCTGGAATTTTAATAGCCTATGATTTTGTACGCACAAAATAAATTATTTATGTGTTAGTTATCTAGGTTGTCCGGCTAATAATTATAGAAACTTAATTATTATATTTGGATAGATAATATCTGAAGACTGCATTTCATGCTACACTATAAAGTTTTACGTTATGAATGGGTTATCACGCCAGGTGTGTCAGTTCTACAACAAATTTATTTTTACATTTACATTTTTTATTTTTGTTTCAAAATATTTTTATTTTGCATTAATATCAGGTTTCTGCTTATAGACCCCAGTCAGTTTAAATGTTTGGTTTTCAGCACAAATGAAAATTAGTGGCATATAAGATCACCTGTGTTTTTCGTTGGGCATCCTCTGTTGGAAGAAAGGAATGATCCTAGAGAAATGTCAGCCTGAACAATGTGGAATCGAACCGTCATTAACCACTAATTTAATGCCACATCATAAAACTAGGCGACTTTTGAATCATTTCGAAGTTTTCTGAAGTATTCCCTAAGGTGAGGAGATAAAGTAGTTCTACCGCACTGTAAATGCATATTTTTTATGATTATTATTTTGTGAATATTCTGAGCTCCTGAACACGGATGTGAATCTTTTATAATGCTAAGCTACGATGCAGATAAGCCGATATAATTGTATGTAAAACAGATTTTTCCCATAAAGTTTCCTCAGAACTTAAATGGCTGTGAACTAATTGTGGATTCTTGCAACTAAATAAAATTAACCAAAATATTGGCAATTAAGATGATTTGACTTCATAATATATTGCAGATAGCCGAGGTAATGTTCTATCATTGTATTACTTCTTGGAAAAATTATATAGAGAGAGCAAAAGTTTACTTTACGAAGAACATTTTAATATGAATGGAAATTCAGCTTTAAATATCATTTTCCTGAAGGAGGATTGGAATAACTAAAATTTGCATTCCGTAATAAAATGAATTCTCTCTATACTTATCGTTGTAATTTGTTACTTGTTTTATCTTCTTGATTAAGTGAAAAATATTTTAATAGAAATATGAGCATTATGAATTTTTAATGTTATGTAGGTCTAGTTGCAGTTTTGTACTGAATGGTGCATTTAATTTTTCATTGCTAAACTGTCAAAATTTGTTAGATTTGATCAAAAGAGTTCGTATATATATAGACACAAACTTTTTTCTCATCATATATACACAATGAATACAAATTTTAAATTACATTTTCTGGTATCCCGTATAAATTTTATCCGTGCTAAGATTATTGAACACAATTATTATTTAATGAGTTAGTGTAGACTTAATCCTGGAGAAATGTATGCTGTATAAAGAAACAAACTGTTACTAAACTGGCGTTTCAGTCTGCACTATAATTTGTATCTGTAAAGAAAATTTTAACATAATTACAAAAATTAAATACAAATGTTGTGTTAATATGTGCATTTACTCGATTAGTCACAAATGTATACAAGCATAACCTACGTAACATTGCCATCTACATACATTTAGCAGATAACGTGTTAGATTTTCTTAACTCACGCACATGGAACAAGTAAAATTATTTGTTAAAAAAATTAATTTTAAGAGACATTGGCAGTACAGGTAATCCTACCAAAATATTTGATGCATTCTTGTTTTAAAAAATGGTAATTGCACGTCTGCTTTGGTAAACTTATACATTTAGTTGTAATGCGTAACAAATTTAGAAACTGTATTTTTTTATGAGTGAAAAAAAAAATTTCTGCTGTAAAACTGTTACCTAAAGCCATATAAATTTACTAATTTACACATATTTCAGCTTAATATATCATTAACATTTTAAATTTAAAGCCTAGCAGAGTTTATTGGGACATAAGTAACTAATATGTGATAAATAAGAGTTATTAACTTCTAAATGTAGACCATATTTACAACAACAACAAAAGGAAACAAAAAGAGGCGTCGAGAAAATTAAATATATTTTACATCTTGTTTGCTGAAATCTCAAGGTTCAAGATAGAATCATTGCAAGAGTCGGTGCGACGATTGGATGGGGTCGTTCGTCACGGCAATAGCAGGCCTATTGTTTGGATGTTATTAGTTTTGTTCTTAAAACGCATTGTATAAAGCGTACAAAGCTTCGTTATGTGTTAAGACATCTGCCAATTAAACAAACTTCTGCTAAACGCTTTCTTTTAATTCACACAGACAACAATGATGTGGCTACATTATACAGTTGGCAATGCACTCTTGTTAATACAGTAACGATATGCATCAGTGGTCGTCGCATTTTCTGATATATTTTAAAATGATTTACGTTTGAATCAATAGAACAAATTATATTAAGACAAAGAATGTATTTTTGTTGTTTGTTACTCACAAGTAGGTTATTCATTTAAAAATCACGAGTGTAATATTTGAGCGAATAACATGTGTATGTTAACTTCTTTTATATCTCCACCTGAACAACGGAGGAAAAATCAACTCAAACTTAACCATGTACGCTTATATGTGTATATATAGGCCTAAATGCACATATGTGTGTATATATGTATGTATGCATGTATGTATGGATGTGTATGCGTGTGTGTGATAGCAAACGATAAATAACCCTGACAAAAATCAACATGGTCAAAGTCACACATTCAAATAATGATTTTGAAAAAAAAAAAAATAAAAAAAAAAGGAACAGCAATTGCTTATAATGTTCATGAGGCATTTGAGTGTGTCGATGAGCAATTATATGACGTATTCAGTGACATTTGTTTTATAAATTAATCTAGCATAATTACTTGGTGTTCCAATAAAGTAAGATTGTCGTGTTAATTTAAGTCGTTTTCGTATTATTGGGAACCAATAATGTTTCCATTTAAGAACAACATTGCGATAATAGAAAAAGAGTAATACATTTATATTAATTAAATAATATTTTTCAAATGAAAAACGTAACTTATTTTAGTTACAAGTTTGTAAATTTTTGGGCCAACTATTGCATAGTCTGTTAAAATATTCCGGGATATGAAATAACATAAGATAACTCCCAAAGGAAACCAATGCTGATAATGGGTATGAAAATGAATCTTTCGCTGCTTAGCAATGCGTGTTAACATATAAATAAACAATATTTGGTTATTGAAAGAAGACTGCTGAATAACTTTGACATTAAGAAGGGTTTATAAAGGATAAAGGCGGCAGGTAAGTAGGCATTGCATGACGTAGATTTGGTTGATCAACCAAATTTAAAAATTTACCCACCTAGGAAAATAACACCATCTTAGAGATATAAAGTAAAGGAACAAATGGACACGATGGTGGAAAACAAAATTATTTAATAAATTACTAAACATACCTTAGCAGTTTCACAAGTGATCACGGTATGCAAAAATTGAAAAGTTTGTATATGGATGGTTCCATTATAAATAAAAATTTGAAGGTACGTTTCCCTCTACAGACACGCATCAGAGGACCAGGATACTTCACATTGTTGGACTTTGCAAAACAATTTTTGCCACTAACAGAAACTGAAATTATTTCAAAATATCTCACATTTGCTACTCCATGGGGAAGATATGCACGTAAGCGAATGTAATTTGGAATAGTCTCAGTTTCAGAAGTAATCTAACAAAGTATGAGCAAATTCTTAAAGGACGTCAATAGTAAAGAGTGTGATCTACTTTACTATATATTAATTCGTGCCTCAAATGAAGAGGAATTATGCGCTATCACAGAAACAGTAGTAAGCAAACTGAAACAAGCTGGATTAAAACTTGATACGAGTAAGTATATGTTTAGCAAAAAAAAAAAAAAGGCATTGAATTGCTTGGACATACTATATTTAGTTAAGGACTATCACCTAATCCAACTAAGGTAAAAGCTGTTGAAAAGATTAAAAAGACCCACAGAAACCCAAGACTAGCAAATATTTCATGGACTTCAGGTCAACCCAAACGTGTTAGAACTGTCAGATCCACTCCAGATGTTATTACCAAAAAGTAGCTTTACTGGAGTTATGAAGAAGAGAATGCATTCAATATGCTAAAGAAAAGTCAGAAATCACCTCCCTTAATAATGTTCTACGACCATATAAACATACTAACACTGGCATAGACAAAAGCAGTCACACAGTAGTATTTGTTCTTATACAAGAAAACCAACCGGCTCCCGATGCATCTAAATCTCTTATTAAAACACAACTTAAGCTAAAATAGGCAATTCAAAAAATTATGCTGCGTCTGCCAGACTGCAAAGAATTTTAAATTAAAATTTCGCCATAAAATCCCGCTGTGACAAACAAGAATGTATCACAAAGCACATTGCATGTGCTTTGAGCCGCGACTGTGACAATGCTTTAGAACCTAAAGAAACTTCCACATACGAAGCACATTTCAAGTCAGGGAATTGATGAAGGGATCACCGATACTGAACTGTCTGATTTACATCGCACAATTTATAATGGTTGACCCGAAAAATGTAAAAACCTACACGAAAATCTAAATAAATATTGGACTTTCAGAGGAGAGCTAGCAGTGTAGAATGATGTCATTTTCAAAGTGACACAAATACTAAATCCGACAGCTATGATGGCACTGGTGGTTTCACATCTTGTTATGAACCGTGTAACCCTGGTTCTAAAACAGCGATCAATAACCAGGCCACCCGGCCAGGGATTCCATAATATTAAACATAGTTGCGGCAAACTGCAAGGCAGAACTCCCCACTCCAACAGCGGTACGAGTTGCCACACAGGACGCGATAAAGGGGCGTGTCACGGTGGCTCATAAGTAATCATAAAAATGTCTCTGACTACTCTTGCCTCCCTCCGTAAAGAACATCGTAGATGTAATGAAATAGTTTGTACATATTGTAAATTAAATCCGTACCTGATATTTAGACTGCGAGTCTCACTTATATTAAAAGAATCCCTCATTACAAAATTGTTTGAGTATTCCGTAGTAAAACGACCAGTTGTAATTATCCGTAAACGTAACAATCTGCATGATGCTCACTAAATATTGCAAGACAGCATGTTTTATATCTAGGACTGTCTAAGGATTTTCTAGATTATGTGTAGAAATGTGTAACTTGTCAGAAACTCCAATGGGATCCTCCTCAAGAATGCCTTGGCGAATAATTCCCTCTAGTTGATGGATGTATGCCTCTTCCGATTTATTTCAATTCAAGGGAAAATATTGCTTGATCGTCACCTGTAGTTTCTCAGGAAATTTAATAACACTGTCTATCCACCCCCGTAAGGCAGGGCGCGTATGAAATGTGTCTTTGACGCTATATTTTATGTGTTCTAATTGATTGTTACATAAATGCTGATGAACTACCGGTACTTTTAGCTATGTAAGTCTCGCAACCCTTAACTGTCGAAAATCATGTAATTTTTAAACGTTAAATACCACACAGTCCGCACACCTGTGTCCACTACACAAACAAAATCCGTAAATAATAAAAATTTGCAAAATCGACGCTGACACATAATTTGTGAATGTAAAACAAAAAATTAAAAAAAAAATGTTTTTTAATTTTTCTTTGCGTATAAATAATCTGTCGTGCATGATAAACAAAAATGCCTTGTTTTCACCATATACTTTCAATTACGATATTTTTGCTATCTACAGAATCGGAAATATTTTTTAAAATCGTTTTAATTCCTATAAAAATGTGCTATATGCGGTAAGAGCGCATGATGGCGTTTGTTCAACTTGTAAAGCACATTACAATTTTTAGAATAGAAACGAACATTTTGGTTATTATATTTTAAAACATTTTAATGGGGTTTCGATCCATCTATATTGATGTGGTGGGTTTGCACCCAAACCCAAGATTCGTCGTTTAGCAATGGTTTATGTTTGTATTGTCCACCTAAGTTATACAACATAGGCCATACGCAGTACTGCGTACACGTGAGTTTTGTTGTGTGTACTGCATTCTCTATGGTAGACATTCGACTTTAACAATGTGTTTCTGACTCATGATACTATGATTAATATTTTTCTGGGACTCTATCGCTGCAGCTTCATTTATGATTTCAAAGAGAGTAACGGGTCCTAGACAGTTGCAACAAGGGCATAGTTTTTACTAGACAGGTAACATTGCTCAACTAGCCATCTTCAAATATATGAAAAACCTGACGATTATAAAGTTGTGTGCATTATAGGGTAGCATCCCCTGCTATTTTCCTAAGAGTGGAAGGTTACAAGCAGCGTTTGACGTTCATTCGAAGATCCCAACTGCAGTAAATAATGCTGTAATATTTTTTCATGTCGCCATATTTCGGGAAAATACGTTTTTAAAAACTCATATTTAGATGCTCATTACTTCCTTAATATAATTTTTAAGTGAAAAGTGCATAATACATGTTTTGGTTTTATGTATTTGCAAGGAACACGCATGTGGAGTTTGTCCCCATACTCAAGAAACATCATATTCCCCTACCTAAATAAACATCCTATTGATAATGCCATAAATGGTTCTTGGGTAATAATAAGGATTTTAAAAGTAGGACTCAGTGTTGTATCTTACCATTAGCCAACACAATATTAATTTACTGCTGGAAAATAATACTGAAGATGTTATGTGGGAATGATGGATGAGGAAGCAATCAGTCGATGGGATAATTCTAAAGTTATATCAGCAAAACATCACAATGCATATAAAAAAATCACATATTGTAGTAAAATTAAATTTATATAAATTTTCACCAGTGTTAAAAATGGAACTTTCTTGGAGGATATTTAAAGTAAAAATTATAATAGTAGAATTTGAACTTCCATGTATAGCTAAAAATTGATCGAACTATCGACAATAAATTAATATATTTAATGCCTGAACGGAAACGTGGAAAGTAAGATGAGATTAATAGGGGGGGGGATGTTAAACCATTTGAAAAAGTAAGGGGAATGTGGCAGCTGAATTACGCTATGAATGACACCTCGCCACACATGCCTTGTCCTGTGTCAACAGAAACATGTGATTACTACTGACATCCGTTAGTTATTGTTCGTTTTGCCATAAAAACGGTTTGTTCTAAATCTCAAATCAAGTTTATTTGTTGTATCCCTTTGCAATAGAGATGATTTTCTCAACCTCAAAGCTTCGATAAATCACTACTGGATTGCATGAGAGTTGATTTAAGTTAAATGTAGTGCTGTTCAGTAGTAGTTCAGGTTACATTTCATTCTTATTTATGTTTCCGTGACTATCAGAAGCGTTACGTAAGACATTTTTGTAAGGCATTTGCTGTAGTAAGGACGGATGGCAATAGTCACTGCCGAAATTGTCGGTGCTGCAAGGCAGCTTAGCACGAAATAAATATTTTAAGCATCCGCGCTACTCTCACTAAAGAATGCGTTTTTTGTAGACTTGTAATCGCCATGCCCATGCTGTTATCAAATTATTCACTTGGTTTATTAACTTACTCCGCATTATTTACCTATTATTACCAAGTCGCGCGCAAGTTCTCATGCATTTAATTTCGAAACGTGTGGCATATTGATTATACTAAAACCAAGTAATTATTATTTAAAGAAAATGAACTTATTGATAACTAGGTCTAACGTGTTGGAAATTGTTAAACATATATCGATGTTGAACAACAAATACACATGAACAGAATAGCGGTATACTCTACATAAACATTATCTAAAATTTAAAGCTCGAAGTGATACTTATGCAATTAACTGCGTTCTGCGGGAAGGAATTGGTGTATTGGTCCAGAGAAAATTGTGTAACAAAAATCATACTTAATTAATTATTCAATATAATATATATTTCTGAACTATGCAAATAAAAACTAGAGGTGTCTGAGCAAAACTGTAGAAAGAAATGTAATATTTATGGGAAAATAATAAGCCACGTAAGCAGAAATGTTATAATAAAATACTGACGAGTTTGGAGACACAATACACAAAGTGTTACATCAAAAATAATTCATTTATTTGAGCAACCATTACAGTATACAACATTTAAATTATTTTTCTTGCTCTGATCATGAAAATATGGTTATTTGCACAGCAACGTTTATACAAATAATATTTACGTGTAAATACGAAAAAAGAAAAAGTACATAGTGTAAGGTTTAGAACCTACAATCTTTTACTTGTCCATCACCCACATTCCCACAAAAATTACTACTTTACAAAATGTTTACATACCTGTAGTTTTAAAAAAGACAAGTTTTCTAAACCATCGTGTAAGTGCGAACACGTGCATGCCAAATAACTGACACTACAAGAACGACTTGCTGAACGGACATATTTCGTCGCTTCCAACCAAACAGTTTGCTTGTTTTAATATCCGCCATGGTTAAATTTACCAAAGTGTTATAGTAAGTCATAAACATGGTTGACTCAAGTTTGATAGTAACAGAAAATTAATTAAATAGTATATGCAAACTAGAGTCTTTTTTTTAGCAGGAACAAATATTTTTGGTAAATCCCAAATTCAGATGTTGTTAAGTATATCATCTAACGAGAAATTTAGTATAACACAGAATAAAATACTTATTAGTCGCTGCAAAATATTTTGTTAAAATGGACCTTTATAAATTTTTTTGTGGCGACCACAAAAAATTTTTGCTGTCCTCAATAAAATTTTGCAGGGACTGCAAAAGGAAATTTGTAACCACTACAAAACAATTTGGTAGGGTCCATTTTAACAAAATATTTTGCCGTGACTAATAAGTATTTTTTTCAGTGAACCAACCAAATTAATGTTTATTTTAAATAAATTATATCTACTGAATTGTACTGCTGGAACAAATAAATTCCAATAGTAACTTCAACGTTACGATTGTTGGTTTAACAATAATTTGTTTGTTACAAGAAAATTAATATCAACGTTAATGATTTGTTTGTCGGAACAATCCATTTTTCTCGGCTGGGGGGGGGGGGGAGTGATGACCCTCCCGGTATAAAGTTATGTAAGGTGTCTCCTGTTTAGCCTTCAGTATAAGGTACAGGAGGGAGGTTCTGCCTATATCAGCAGAAGTGATGCCGAATACGTGTACACTCTGCTTTATTGTGTACGTCATAAAAGATTCGGGGCCGTGGTGGCCGGATGGTAAGACCATTCGCCTATCACCAAGTCGATCCGGGCTCAATTTCCGGCGCGGTGGGGTCGTCCCCGGATTTTCGCAAGAGGAAATCGTGCCGGACGATGCCGTTGTTCGGTGGGTTTTCTTGGGGATCTCCCGTTTCCCCCATCTTTTCATTCTGGCGCTGCTCCATACTTACCTCATCTCAACTCTTACCAGCACTGAAGACCTCGGTGTTAAGCACTGACCAAAATCTCTCTCTCTCTCACCCATACAAGATACACTCTTGTCATTATTTGCAGGACTTGAAATACTGTGTGCAACTCTTAGGCAATTTTTAATGCTATTTTATGTATGCCAATTTTTTTTTCAAAACGTTGTCTAAATGGAACATTTTACTCTAAAATTTCGTATGTATGATGTAAATATTTTTAGATATTTTAGTATTAAAATGAAAATATTTTTAACTTGAATTTTAAATGTTAGAAATTACCTTTACAGTTATTATTTAAAGTAAGTTTCTGCATGTAGATATTTTTATTTCTTATATGGTCTTTCCCTTACGAGAGAATTTTAATATATGGTTAATTAAGCGAATTTTAATATTTTTAATTTGATATTTTTTGTACTCCCTTGTGCAATATTTTGGGTAGTTACCATTGTGTAAAAGTTTTGATTCAAACAAAAATTTTTTTTACATTCACGGACAGCCTTAATAAAATTTCTCCTTTCGCCATTATTTTAAAATATTGTATTTATCTCTTTCCTATCGAAGAAAAAATTTCTTACTTAGATGAATGTTGCGGTATGTATATCAAATCAGGTTCCTTACCATGTTTATATCAACTCCAAAAATAACAAGTCCACTTCTTTTACTGCGGAACTGACGTGATAACTAACGAAAAACTAAAACTATAAATATTTAAGAATATTTCTGAGATTTTTTTAGGGGGAAGGGAGGTTGCATACTAAGTTTTCGCCCTCAAATTTAATTACATATGACAGTAAAATTTCGGATCTAACGATTTTCTTTTGGAACAAACGATAACTATTGAAGAACTACCGCTATTAATCTTTATTAATATTATCTGACTATTTGGGAATGGGACAATGTGAAGTTGGCACGTCCATCAACATGTAATTAGCTAATTAGTGGCAGTAAAATTTCAGAATAAACGATAGCTAACAAATAACTAACGCTGTGGATATTATGACATTTTTCTGATTATTTAGGGTGGTTATTGTGAAGTTACCCCTCCCCTCCGTCAAATAAATTTAATTAGTTATTTAATGTCCGTAAAAATATTTCTGAGCATTTGGGAGGAGGGTAGAGTAGTTTAAATCCCCCCAACCCAATTATAGTTGCAACTAATTGTAACTGGAAAAATCGGAACTAGCTAGTTTTATTGCATAACAAGCGATATATAACGAATAACTGACGTTGTAAATATTTTGAAATGTTTCTGAGATTTTGGTAGGCAGTTTACAGTTGCCCACCAAGTTTAATTATGTAATTATTGAAAGTTAAAATTTACAACTATCAAATTTTATTTTGGGACAAAGAATAACGAACGGTGTAAATACTTTTAAATTTTTGTGAGCGTTTGGGAGGGGGTGTAAAAGTGTGACTTTGCTCCCTCCCCAAATATATTAGCTAATTAGTAACAACGAACATTTTGAACAAACAATTTTTGTTGCAGAACAAACGATAAATAACTGACAACTAAAGCTGTGCATTATTATTATTTTTTATATTTTTTTTTATATTTAGGGGTTTTAGTGTGATTTTGGCTCCCCAAATTTAATTAGCTTATTAGTGGCAGTAAATAATTTGAACTAATAATTTTTATTGTGGAACAAATAATTTATAACGAGGTGAATAATTTGTAAGTTTGCTTAGTCTTTGCGGGGGGGGGGGGGGCGGTGGCCGAATGCTCAGACCATTCACCTCCCACCAAGGCGATCGGAGTTCGATTCCCGGCGGGGTCGGTACCTGTACTTTTGCATGTGGGAATGGTGCCGGGCAATGCCACAGTCGGTGGATTTTCTCGGGGATCTCCCGTTTCCCCCATCCTTTCATTCTAACGCTGATTCATACTCACACCATGTCACCCTTCACCAACGCTAAATACCTCGATGTTAAGCGCTGACCAAAATCTCTCACTCACTCACTTTCTAAGTCTTCAGGAGGAAGTGGCACGTTGTAAATTTTCCCCGACAATTATATTAGCTCAACAGTGGCAATTCAAATTTAGAGCAAACTATTTTTATTGCAGAGCAAACGATAACTAACAAATATCTAACGCTGTGAACATTTTTAAAAGTATTTAGTGGGGGTTGGTATAAATTTTCTCTCCCTCAAATTTAGTCAGTTAATTATTGACAGTGAAAATTCGGAACTAATTATACAAACGATAACAACGACGAACTGATGCTGTGATTATTTTGGATATTTTCTGAGCGTTTGGATGGAAGTAACGACTTTTACTGTGAAATGAACCATAAGTAATGAAGAACTAACGCTGTTAAATATTAACATTTTTTCTGAGCATTTGAAAGGAGGAGGGAATCTTCAAAGACGTCCGACCTACCACGTCGGGAATCGAGCCAAAATCGTTTTGGTGAGAGGCGAGATGTTGACCCTCTCAGCCACCATGGACCTTTAGACTGAATTACATACATTCTACACGCGCTGCTTGAAGGACTCTTGAAGTCACTGTTAATATTGGATCTGATATAACTTAAAAGAAAAAAAATGAAAATGTATTACCTAACTATCCACACTGTTACGTGCACCAGCGTAATTAAATAAAACCCAAAATACTACTCATGTGTTGAAAAAGTAAACATACGCGTGGATCATTGGTACAGAAACATGATAATACGTAAACCAGATTCCAAGACCATAAGTGCGTGACACATGAGCGAACATCGTGACTTCGAGACTTTTCAATTCGACCTGTAATTTGACATCTTCTTGAACTTATGATTACCTTACCAAGTATTAATTTGTTCTTAACTTTGTCCATGTGATAACCTTAAAAATTTACGATTTAAAAATATTGAAAAAACATCCGTTGCGAGTTTAATTACCGGTCGGTTTGAGAGTGTTAAAAATAAAACATTAAGATGATGACATTCGTGGTGGGTTTTCTCGGGGGACGTCAGGTTCCCCGGACCCTTCATTCTGGCGGCGCTCCACACTCACCTCAGGTCACCCCTTACCAGAGTTAAATACCAAGATTTTAAGCGCTGAACAAAATCTCTTCATTTACTTACAATAATACAAAATCAAAAATATTAAAACTAAGCGTATTTTCGTTTCGAATCGGATTTGACGTAGTACTTAGTATGACCTTGAGAAAGCGATGTGGAAGTTACATCATATATAAAATGATTAACTACATTTTTTAATTTTTAAATTTGTATTAATAATTTCCTACAGTACAATTTTATACATACCCTTAAATCAATTAATATGTAGCCATGTACGAATTGTTTTGTAAGTTCACAAACTTGAATGCATTAATCGTAAGAAAAGTACAAATCTTGATTATAAAACTCTCATTCCTAGTAAATGCAATACGACTTTGTGCGTAGGCTGATGTACCCTATACAACAGGTTTTTCTAACTATGTAACAGAATTTCTATTGAAAAATTGAACTGAGTCTCATTGCAGACTTTGAAAAAGATTTTTTATACTTTCATTAACTGCTGATCAAAAATAAATAATTAAATAAAATATTATGGTGGCTCACTGTCAGATCAAATGACATTCGATGACACGTGAATCTGTCGAGACAAGAGTACAGACGTGTTAACTTTCGAATATGAACGGATTGAGGGCGCACGAACTAGTTTGCTTCTAGCGGGGAGCGTGTTCTATACCGTACACGGTAATAAACACTGGCGTGAGAAAACCTGCGACACGTAGCCGTCCGCTTGAGAAGACTTCTCCTGTGACGCGGGACATAGAGTCGAAACTGCGTTTTGTGATTAATGATAAGCCTCAAGTGTTTATCGGGGCACCCAAGAACTTCTGTGCTCACATGAATACATCAACAACGGCCGTAGTAACCTTTACCGTAGCACAGTAATAGAATTGTATATTACGTTACATTAAAACTACGAAAGTTTTTGAGCCGACAGAAAGCAGATTATTGTAAATTAAAGAAAAGTTACGAGGTCGAATAACAGTTATTAGCAGTACCTAATATATTGCCGTCATACATAAAAAAAAACTACGCAAAGAAGTCTAAATATATGTATGTTTCGTCTTGTACACTAAAACCCAAGGCCTACGACCGACGAAATGTTATAAGAGCCGGTGATAACGGATCCTGTTGGCGGCCGCTAAACTGTCACTGGCCGACAAGATGTATTATTAAGATACCGGCACTCTACGCCCTGTAGTTGTCAAGGCCACTATAAGCCTAATGTGTATATATCGCACCCACAGAACCGGGGACTATCTTATCTAATACGACATTTTCGTTGGGAATATTGATTCAAAATATTGAGGTTGCCTAGAAACTCACAGTATTTATAAAAAAAATTGAGTATGCCTACTGTAAATTGTCTTCACATAAAGCTTTTATGAACGTTTGAGTGAATTAAATAACTTAAAATATATAATTTTAAAGAAGTATGTAATTTCTGAATTACAATAGTCTTATTCTAGGATTGCAGTATGATAAACTATTGCATTTAAAAATATGTTACATAAGTTTACGATACTTAGGTACATGTTCACGTATTGTTCAGCTGCATGAATTTCATTTAAAAAACGATTTGAATTCAATGACGCGGCTTCACATTACCGTTGAAATGTGCTCTTAGTCATTCATTATCAAAAATGTAGCCAGTAATTGAGTTTTCTGACGTGTTCCTATAATAATTTACGAATATAGTTACATAATTAACTGTACGAGGACATAGATTATTTGTTGCTCTCCATTAGGCTATATGTGTGTGACAATAATCCTTCTACTTAAAGATACTCTGTAATGATAACAGTAAAATAGTGTTTTAAATATTTTTAAACAATTTATCCAAACGACATACTGAAGGCAACCTATTTATGTTTCACATAAGCATTTTTTCTCATGTCTACAAATTAAACGGACTGTTACAAATTTTGGTACATAAAAATATATATTATACTAATTAACTGTGGAAGGGAGAAGGTTGATTAACATTGGAAGCACTGTAATTATAATAATAGAGTAATACTTTGATATCCATTTTATATCTTCCAAATGAAACCTTTTAAAGAACCTATTTTAATTACGTGTTTGCATGTTTTGCAGGACCACATATTACATGGCCAGTTAGATCTTTCGGGATATGGAATTGCATCAGATACATCCCAAAAGAAATAAATATGTCGCAGAGAATGGATACGAAAATGTTTCATTCACTGTTTAGCAATGCGTGAGAACATATTGAAAAATATAAGTGTTTGTTGATAGAACTCTGACTGCAATAGGAGTTGCTTAATTTTGAACATCCTATAACAGAGGCGCAACAAAAAGGAACGAGTCAGAAGTGTTCTGAGGGGTGGAGACTGCATAGACGGTGGGAGGTGCGTGGACATTAAAAAGATGGTAGGGGACTCGGCCAGAATAGGGGAAATTGTGGACATTAAAAAGTTGGTAGGGGACTCGTCCAGAATAGGGGAAAGGCCGCGGGAAAGGCTGCATCACGGGCAACTGGGACACTCCCGTCCGGTCGCCACCGTGGCTTCCAAACGAGTGTCGTGAGGGCTTACCTATGGCCGCACCGTCCAGCAACCCTCGCCTAAACTTCCTTGGCCAATCACAGGCCAGCTCGCAGACAGTGGCTGCCACCGGTCACCATCTCCCGCGCTGCGTTTATTATTTGAAATTTTCTTTTTCTCATGATAAATACTCATAAATACATAAATTACAATTACGATATCCGATTCAACAAATACAAAAATTTTTCATATTAAACATAAAGGAACTAGAATTATATTCTTACGACGATTTTTAGCATCTTACACTCTGAGAGGCGACACCCACATCACCACAACTGCGGGAGGAAGGACGACACCAACACGACATCGGCTGACTCATCCACAGCTGGCTGGAGGTCAGTGAGTCAAGTCAACACCATATCTCCACAGCTAGAGGTAACAGTGGCAGTGGTGAGCATCATTCAATCTTATAGTAACATGGTGAGTGACTGAGATTAAATTTCAAGAGCAGTCAGTCAACAACCCGGTGGAGATTCCGAGAGCAGAGGCGAAGAAGACAGCAGTTCGACGTAGTTTTTGCTGTGTGTGTTTTTGTGTTCCCTTAGTCGTGCATGCCACACATTTTCAGGTGCCAGGGATGGAGAGCAGATTCCAGGTGACAAGCAAAAAAGAAAAATAATGATCATTCTACACGGGACCAGGAGCCAATGACGGTAGGTGACAATTTATCGCATCCTGCGAGCACGTTGTCTAACCGAAGGACAGTGGTACGCGTTTTAGAGCCAACGGACACACAGGAAATGCTGAACACTATGTTGGGCCAAATAAACGAAAATTTAAGAAGTCAAATAAGCGAGATGAATGTTCACTTGAGTGAAATAAAGGTTAAAATGGAAAATGAATTTGAAAATGTCGGTAGTAAGTTGGAAACAATGCAAACAAACATGTTGCAAGTTTTGACTGTAAGGGAAGGTGAGCAGACTGAAAAAAATAGAGAATTGGGTACAGAGTACACAGGTAGTACAACAAATTAAGAGAACACAAGAAGAATCAGATCAGGGCCAGAAGGATCACAAAGAAAACGATTCACAGCAGGTTAATGAAAAAGCAGGTATAGTGGGCGTTGATGAAGGGAAGATAACCATGAGCGATCTTGACCGAGTAGCCGAGAATGAAGATATGCGTCTTACAAATGAATGCGAGAGTAATCGGTTTGCTAATGGGGTTCGACACGTACACAATGAAAGGGTTTGTGAGGAGCAGGCAACTAGTTTCCGTGACAGATTTTTACAGCAGGGTCCCGGAGTAATAGGAATCTGGGATCTGTCCTCGCAAGAAAGAGAAGCGAGCATGATACACGTTGAGAGTATTCAAAGCCTAGACACGAACTCGGTACAGTGAGGTCGGTTTACCAATACGATCGCTGTTCATCAAATGAAAGATGTATCGAAGTTAGACTTTGAGAGACTTGTTTCTATGTGGGAGGAGCGTTTGTTTTCAGACGGAAGAGAAAAGTTCGTTTTGTTCATGTCAGTAGGACGTCAGAGGCAAGCTGAAAATTACGTGGATAAAAGTAAGCTATTTACCAACGAGTGTGAAACATGTGGGGGCAGAGAACAGTTAAGACTACAGATGAGCATGTGCACTGTAGGAACTTGCAAGGCGAATGAAATGCCACGAGCTGACGGGAAAGTTAGTGTAGCAGACGACTGCAGAGGAAGAGAGTTATCTTTGCGCGGAGAAAATGTAGGAATTGTGCTGCAAAGGCTCAGAGATGAGCTTTTGTCTAGGCGACAGGCGATTTAACACGGGAGACAGTCGGGTGCCAGGTAGCTGTAGCTGGGCGAGGCCCAGGTATGTCTGTTGTGTATAGGAAGTGCGCATCCGCGCGGCACAAACACAAAGCGTGGCGACAGGATTTCTGTCAGCGGAGACGGCTTAGGACAGCGAGTAAATTATGTACAGGAAGGGCGATTTCGCGCGGCACCAGTAACAGCGCGCGGCGACAGGATTTCTGTCAGCCTAGACAGCTTAGAAAGACAAGAAGTTTACGACCGGTCGTTAACATGGGTGCCGATTAAATATCACCACTTGCGTTTTGCACCGACGCAGCGCAACGCAAGGAAATCTGGTCTGCACCTGCACCTCGAGTCGTTGTTGGAATTAAATATACTCGAAAACGCAAGACGCAAGGTGCGGAACCTATTTTGGCTCGGCGCAACTGCCTTCTCTCTCCAACTTACACAAGCCAATCAGAAAATTTGTAACATCATCCTCACTGCCACTTGAACGGCAAAAGCTGTCTGCACACCGTGTGCTTACATGCAGATATAGCTTCCATGTAGCAGTGAACGTTTCTCGCGCTAAAAGTAATGTTTTGGTTAAATTTTTCGTAACCTCAAATTTTGTAGCCTTCTCATGATTAAACAAGAATGTAAGACGTATAGGTTCAAATAAAATTATGAAGGAAATTTGTTACAAAGTTTTCATTACAAGTGTATATGTCGTAGTTATGTTTTGAAGCGTGAAAGTAAATTTCCGTAATGTCGTTGTTCTTTCAGTGTAGTAGATGCGTATGTTCATTTTTGTGTTCGTGAATAATTAAGTGCTTTATTCATGGAGAGCAGCATTTTTGTAACACAATTGGAACACATCAGAGTGGTTTTCGTCTGTAACCAGCTTTTACATACCTTATGTTGCTAACGGAAAATAAAGTGCCTAAAGTGATAGACGTGTGATGAGATTAGAGCAAAAACTATGAATACATTTTATATTTGTACTGGTATTAATTTCAGTGGCCTAGTTTTGAAATTTACGTAAGTTATTTTAACTTGTGTGGCATGATATTTGTGAGTGTAGGCCTACTACCTAATGGGCTATTCATGTGGCATTCGTCTTTCAGTGAGTCGTAAATCGTGATACGTTGATTATTTCTAAATAATGCATTGCTTCATTGCTAATGTGAAGTGAATACGAGTGGCGTCCGTACAACTATACTGCAATAAATTTAATTAGGTCTAGATGATTGTAAGATCAATGTTCACCGAGATAGGGTGTGATGTGTGTAGACAGCAAGTCTCACGAAAGACTTAAAACTAAAATGATAGCCCTCCCGTTTTATGGAATAAAGAGAATCCCAACAGAATCACTCTTAAATATTAAGCACGTATGTGGAAACAAGTCGGGAAGAAAGATGTGATGTTGAAACACCCCATCCAAGCAAGGAAAACAGAGAGGTAATGTCACTGCTCTAAGCAATTAGCCAAACAGGTACTTGCAAAACATATTCGCTATTTATTTACATTATCATTTGCATAAACGTTTTAAGCAAAGTATTTAACGGAACAAATAACCTCGTTACAAACACAACTCTATTTTCTCGTCGTGTGCCACGGAAAAATACCCTTAAAATATATTCCGGGGAAAGGATAAATCCTTGCCCATTTTTAATTGCTTCTCTGCGCTGAGCCAACCGTGAGAAAGGAGCCTGCGATGTGCGAATAATCAATAGAGTTATTTTTTTCTGGATGATGCAAACTACACTTTAAGCGAGCAGTCAGTTGCAAGGACCTCTTTGAAATAAAACACGTATAATTTCTTTAAGCATTTATTGCGGTAAAGATTGCAGCATAGTACAAAGTATTTTGCGCAAACACTTATTTACAATTTTCTCAATAGCAAGTTCGTTTTTAGATTGACGCATTCTCTTAACACAAGGTTTCCTCTCAGCTCGTGATGGCATTGGAGATACACAAAGCAGCGTCATGCATGGTGAGTCGATGTACGTGGGCGTCGCACACTCTGGGCTGTGAAGTACGATGTTGGTAGCTTGCTCAGGATTCAAAGTCTTGTAATGTTCGTAGACTGCATCCACGGTGCATGGAAGAGGTGTTGAGTCCAACATGTAGTACACAGGACACTTGTTAATGTCCGGATAGGTGATAATATCGTGTCAGCGTTCATCACCTAGAGGAAAGGTGGTTACCTTAATGTTAAATATTCCGTCACAAGACTCAGTAAAATGACGTAATATGCCAGAAGACCAGTAAGCGTATTCCACGCTGTTTCTTCCTTTTTTAATACTGATGTACGGGTTGCTTGGATGGAAGTTCATGATTCAATTCCCCGCAGAAATGTAGTTGTAGGTTGGTGGTGAGCGATGCGGCTAGTAGTCGCCAGAACACGAAGTTACCGGTCACTAGCTTGCTTGAAAAGTACAGCTCAAAGTCTCGGCATAAACAAATAGTTTTTCGCATTTATTTTCGATTAAAGTAAAAATGAATGACTGACAAAGAAAACTAAAGAAATAACCATAAATAAGCAGAGTATCCTTAAAGCTGGGGTTTGCAGAAGGGGGAATATGAGTCACTTGTTTAGTCTCGTGCTTCTAGCATACAGAGATGTTCTACATTACCTTTTAAAAACTGTGAGGAAACGTAAAAGTGCTTCAAGTTCTCTTATATTATTTTTCCTATAGCAAATATAATTTGTCAGGTCACAATAACAGCATCTTGCGTAAGAAGATGGCGCCTTATCTTTACATGAGCAGACGAGAAACCTTATTTTTAAAGGAGACACAAAAACAAGTATGTAAGGTTTTTGCATTTATGTACAGTAAATTGCACATTTAATGTGAGTCGAAGTACCTCACAATATATCTCTAGCAAGCAAACGAGTGCCTTATCAACGAAATTCTTCCATTTTGAAATTTTCCTACACTCCATATATATGTGTGTACAAAACCATTATTTTTCATAGCTCTGTATGCAGACAATTTTACAGTATTTCTCATCGCTTGGTTATATATATATGTATATATATATATATATATATATATATATATATATATATATATATATATATATATATATATATATATATATATATTAACAAAGAAGTTGTGTTTTCGGATATCGTTGTTGCAGACATGCAGGTTTTATTTTTAGTCTTAATTGCAGTTATATGTAATACTGAAACATACTGTGATATGACAAAATGTTCAAATTTATTTATTTTTTCGAATACTTGTTAGTTGTGTGTGTAGTTTTGACTCGTCTTGTAATGTATATCTGTGATGTTAATGAAACGGTGTTCTGTTTGCTGGTATTGGATAGACGTACAAGTTAGTTTAATTTGTAAGAGCTGAACATGAAAAACATCGCTCTCTCGCATTTTCTTACATAGACAGGTGTGGATCACCTTGGTATTCTGGCTTGGAGAGTGTTGGAAGATAGACATTTGTATTTCAATAATTATAGACTTGTTACACAATATACTCATACATACATTTATACTGTCTGCGCATAATGTGTGTGTACTATTAAGGATGCTGCCTAATTCAGAACCTCGACGAGGAAACAAGTCGGGAAGAAAGATGTGATGTTGAAACACCCCATTCATGCAAGGAAAACAGAGAGGTAATGTCACTGATCTAAGCAATTAGCCAAACAGGTACTTTTTCCGAGTTAGGATCAACAGTCAATGGAGTCATACTTCCTAACTACTGTTTTTAAAATATTTACTATGAGTTGTCGTGTTCACGTCGAGAAAGGATTTATGCAGATTCTCTGTTGCGTGAATTAGTTAGCAAGACTACAGATAAAACATAACACTGGTTATCAATATTTGCAATTTCACATTGTGTGTATGTGATTTTGATTTATTTATAGACGATGTGGTGTAATGTTTGATTGGAAGAGAATTTACTTGTACAAGGTCTAGTAATAACCTGAATAATATCACCACATGTCTAAACATGCTACAACACTAACATCTGTACTGTGTAATATGAGTTTTACACTACTACTACGTAAATTAACACACGTTAAAAAAAATACAGTGGTAAAGTGAGTCAGCTTAAACGTACTGATTGCAATGGGAATAAGCTGTGCATAGGTTATGAAGTAATGAAAAAATTTAAGGAGTCTTTTTACGTGTGGTTAAACGATGGAGAAACGAGAGAGAGAGAGAGAGAGAGACGATATTAAGTCAGTGTTACTATACGTAACATACGTGGTAGCATTCCTTCGAACACTACTGTATCGGAGTATATGTTATAGTAATAGTATTTGTAAAGTATATTGGTAGAAATTAATGTTAAACTTTGTGTTTGTCTGTAGAACTGTTTAATTATATTACTTTATATGGTAGTTACTTAGTGTGGTAGGCCGTGACCTTAAGGTTCCTGAAGTAGTGAGAGAGAGAGACATGTGATATCTGAATTTATTTTTGTCTTCTCTATCCTGGTTACAAAAAAAAATTATATTTCTGTGTCTACAAATCGTGACTGCGGGATATTTTGTTACATGTTTTTCACGTCTAGCGTTTAAATAAACAGCGAGACAGAATGAGAATGCAAACTTTGTTACAGTTAGTAATGGCGTGTAGGCTATAAAATAACTTTGTAACATAATGATACAGTACGATTCAGGAACAGGGAAATATATATTTCGTTGCATGTTGGGTAGCGGATACGGTTTAGTAGTGGATAGAGAGCTAGATTCTTACCATGCTGAAGTATGTTTGGTAATTCTCAAATTTTGTATGTATGTATGGAACACTTAATGTGTTATCGCGGTTCTATTCTGTCGATGTTATACATTCGCGTCTCGAGAATTACTTTAGTGGAATTAAGAGAGAGAGCTGTTTGTGTGGTTCTCGAACTATGCTACAGTACGTTAACAGATTTCATTGTCTCGCATTCGGGAGGACTTGTATTCGATCATCGACTCTGGTCGTCCAGCCAGGTTTCGTGTTTCCCAGAAAGTACACCAAGATGTCGCGATAGTTTGTTTTTCCTGTCCGACTCCTACCCGCTTTTACACATGTTCCTCGATTGTCTGGTTCGTTTTGAGGTCACATACATATTTTAAATTAATAACACATACATAAAATTAATAAAATAAAAACAGTAAGTAATTGCAAAAAAAATCACTCGTATTGAAACCGAGGCGCTCAACATGAATTTAAACAAGCATTTCTCACAGCTATGTCACCACGTACACTGTTCACAATGTTATGAAACGAATTACATGAGCTTCACTAATAGTTCCAGCAATCCAATGGAAACCCTGCAAGCCTTTCGCATAGGGTTGATGGTAGATTAGGCCGATGTGTTCAGAGTGGTTTCTACTGTTTTTTCGTATCTGAACCTTAAATGCGGAAAACAGAGACAATCAGGCGGTGTCCTTAAGACACGAATAATAGTAATAGTGATGCTAGTAGTTGTACTAAAGAGTGTCTATGCTATGGATGTGTTATGCGAAATTATATCAGCGAGTACTTTCTTTAAGGTGATGTCACAGGATATGTTTACTTTTCTCGCGAATTGAGAAATTTCACTGTCAAACATTGTTTGAGTATAGCTAGGTTCTATTCCCACTAAAAAAATTCCTGGTTTCGGTTTTCAATGGTTTTCCGAATTCGCTCCAAGCGAATGCTGGGTTGGTGAAAAAAGGTTCTAGTCGATTATTCTCCTGCATCCTTGCCTGGTTATGCGTTGTTGTCTCTAACTGGCTAAAAAAGTCATCTTACCTTGTTTCTCACCACTATTGCGTGCGACAGGAAAGTTCGGTAGTGTGGAAAATGTTAACAGGTAATCTAGTTCTGACCGTCTTCTTAAGGTGAACGTCTGGTTAGATGTCTAGAACTGCGGAAGCTAAGAGCGACACATCACGCCTCACCCTAGATTCAAGTCAGTGAACTGTTGTTCTGTCTTCTCGCCAACTCGTCTCTATAGGAGGTTCAATGGTGACAATATCATTGCATGACGTAATATTAAGTTAAAGGTGTATCCTACACTGCTATACCTTTCAAAAGATTTTACGTTATGCATGTATATAAATGTACGGGATCGCAAAATAAATAAAACAAAGCAATTTAGGTTGTTAGAAAATATGTTTGCATTAGTAGTATACAGGTGTGCAACGTGCAGTGCATGTTAATCGTGCATTGATATTCCTCATGCTTGTTGAGTCGTTTTGGATTATTCTTGTTAAGGGTTGATGAAGCTCGTCATGTTGTTCAGGGGTTTGGGGTTGTGGGTACCTTAATACAGTGACGTTATTTTGCATAAAGTAACACTAATACTGCATTGTGTGTGTGTATGTGTGTGTGTATATGTGTGTGTAGCAATGGTGATGTAATATGTTTTTAATGGATAAATGATTTCCGGCTTTGTTTTACTTTGTCCAGTATTTATAGGTTATATTTAATAAAATTTGTAAGTAACGCTGTTTGAAGTTGCAGATTAATAACTGACGTAGTGGTTAGAGATCTCGCCTTCATCAAAGGCGAACCAGGTTCGTTTCCCGTCTGGGTTGAGGACGGATGTTTCGCACGCAGGAGGTTCGATATTGAACGGCAGGTTTTCTCGGTGTACTCCCGGTCCCCTCGCTCATATATATTTTTTTGATGTTGCTTCATCATAGGATCTCACTTCATGTCACACAGCAGTGCTTTGCACACCTTCAGTCAGAAGTCTTGAGTTGTGGGCGTTACCCTATCGTACTATAATATTTATTTATTTACCAATGACAGAATATATTCAAGAATGAGTCTACCTAACATTGAAACTGAAGGTGTACTGTGCGCGTCAATGTGTTTTTTAATTAATTTGCAGTAAGTTTGTGGTATCTAAAAATAAAAAAAAACATGTTCAAAACGACCATTATCCAGACATTTTTTTACCAGGAGCATGAATGTAAGTCATACAATTCAGCAGAAGTTCTGAGTAATGAGGCTACACAATATGATATTATTATTATTTTCTGCTAAGTATATGCACACTGAACTGTTTTCGAATAATTAAGTAACAGGTGAATCTCTGCATGGTGGTTGTTGGTCTGAGTAGGTGACCACCTTAAGTAGTGAAAATCGCATTTTATATACGATATCATAATTTTTTTAACTTAAGAGTAACTTATACTGATGTGTGTTTGATCTTTTTTTTTAATATACCGAAATTAAATACTTGATACGTTGTTTCGTAAGATATTCACTGCAATGCATTTCGAGTATTGGTGTTCACATGGTTTGTGTTTGGTGTGTGTGTGTGATGGATGTCTGGACAAACCATTCGCCTCCCACCAAGGCGATCCGGGTTTGATTCCTGGCGCCGTTGGTATCCGGATTTTTGCATTTGGGATACGTATTGGACGAGGTCGTCGGATTTGTGGGTTTTCTCGGGGATCTGCCGTTTTATCCACCCTTTATTCCGGTGCTACTCCCGAGTTACGAGCTACTCTGCTAGTGTCGTAACTTAGTAAGTTACGTGCGATAGTTTAACTTGTTTAAACGATATTTAATGCTCGGCGCTTTCACGTGAATCCCAGATTCATAAAAGAGCTGTATATGTACACTAAAGGCGAGATTTGCCCAACTGGAATCCTCGCTGTGTATTACATTAGTAGTATGCTTCGGGTTACTATTGTTTTGTGTTCTACAGTAAGTGATATAGTGATTTGACGTGTATGACGTACATAATCTCGCGGTGATGTGTCATGGTAGAGGTTTTCATACAGTATGTACATAACTAGATATATTTTTTTAACATACATATACTTTAAATTCGCATGGTGATTATTTGTGGGTACACTATATTTTATCTTTTTTCGTTACTTGTAACAATATATACTTCCAGGGTGCTATTTTCCGCCTGCTAGAATAGTGGGGTTTTCTGTACAACAAGCTGTGGGTCGTCATCGCGCACTAGGATGCAGGTGTAGTGAACATGACATATGATTTATCAAACAAATTGCGGTGATGATGATTATGATGATGTAGAGTGTGTAAGAGAATCATGCACTCACCTCGGGAGATGGCAGCCAAATGAGTATCAATGTCTGTTGAGCATCGACATACAGTGTTGGAGATATCTAGGGGGGGAGAGACATTAAGGGGTAAGAATGGAGGAGAGGTAGGGTTTTATACTAGCAAAGCCTGTCTCCCCTCTTCATTCGAGTAATGATTGTGCTGGAAGAAGGTTGTGCTGTTGGAGCTGTTGTTAGAGGTAAGTGTTGGAGGGTGTAAGGCTGTTATACACATATGGGGTTATATGTGTTGCACACTCTCTCTCTCTAGAGCCATCTTGTAGACATCTTTGAGATGTCTTGAAGATGTCTCAAGGATCTGCTTTACGTCTTGAAGACGCCTTGCAGTCTTCTTAAGGAGATGGGGTAGATGTCTTAAGGAGATGTTATGCATCTAAGGGCTAGGGGGGTGGAGATGGGATAAGTGTTATTTTTTCTTGTAACGTCTTGAAGATTTCTTCAAGATGTCTTCAAGATGCTATGCATCTTGAGATATGTCTTACACACATTAGGAGTTGTAGACGTCTCAAGGAGATGGGATAAGTATGTGATAAGCCTTCTAGCACAATCCTTATTTTTTCTTGAAGATGTCTTCAAGATGCTATGCATCTTGTAGACTTCTCTCTTTCTCATAACAATCAATACCCACACAGCATTTAGGCATAATTTCCTCCAAAAGTGTTACGTCTTGAAGATTTCTTCAATATGTCTTCAAGATGCTATGCATCTTGTAGACTCCATCACCCCTCGCCTACACACAATCAATACCCACATGGTGCTTAGACACTATTTCCTCCAAAAGGGCCCATTCTTGTAACGTCTTTAAAATTTCTTCAAGATGTCTTCAAGATTTCTTGAAGATGTCTTCAAGATGCTATGCAACTTGTAGACTCCTCCACCCCTCGCACACATGGCACTTAGACACAACTTGTATCAAAAGGGTCGCCAACCCCTCTGTATACTGTCTCCTCTGCACCCCTCGCCTACACACAATCAATACTAGGGGGAGAAATTGAGGGGTAAGAATGGAGGAGAGGTTATATACTAGTAAAGCTTGTCTCCCCTCTTCATTCGAGTAGTGAGTGTGCTGGAAGGAGGATGTGTTACTGCTGGGGATCTGCTGTTGGAGGTAAGTGTTTGAGGGGGTAAACCTGTTATGCACATATGGGGTTACATGTCTTGAAGATTTCTTCAAGATGTCTTAAGGAGATGGGGTATATGTCTCAAAGAGATGAGACAAATATGTGATAAATCTTATTTTTTCTTGAAGATGTCTTCAAGACGCTATGCATCTTGTAGACAGCTCCAGTCCTCCATCCATCCCCTAAGTGATGGAGGGGGTAAGCCTGTTATACACATATGGGGTCATATGTTTTGCACACTCTCTCTAGCGCCATCTTGTAGACATCTTCAAGATGTCTTGAAGATGTCTCAAGGATCTGCTATACGTCTTGAAGACGTCTTCAAGATGCTAGGCATCTTGAGAATGTCTTAGGAGTGTGGGACAAGTATGTGATAAGCCATAAATTTTCCTTATAATGTCTTGAAGATTTCTTTAAGATGTGTTCAAGTTGTTATGCATCTTGAGATATGTGTTAGGAGTTGTATACACCTCAAGGAGATTCTATGCACCTTGAGATATGTCTTAGGAGTGTGGGTCAAGTATGTGATAAGCCATAAATGTTTCTTATAATGTCTTGAAGATTTCTTCAAGATGTCTTCAAGATGTTATGCATCTTGAGATATGTGTTAGGAGTTGTATACGCCTCAAGGAGATTCTATGCACCTTGAGATATGTCTTAGGAGTGTGGGGCAAGTATGTGATAAGCCATAAATTTTTCTTTTAATGTCTTGAAGATTTCTTCAAGATGTCTTCAAGATGTTATGCATCTTGAGATATGTGTTAGGAGTTGTATATGCCTCAAGGAGATTCTATGCACCTTGAGATATGTCTTAGGAGTGTGGGACAAGTATGTGATAAGCCTTATTTTTCTTGAAGATTTCTTCAAGATGTCTTCAAGATTTCTTCGAGATGTCTTCAAGATTTCTTCGAGATGTCTTCAAGATGCTATGCATCTTGTAGACAGCTCCCTTGCTCATGACAAACAATACCCACATGACGCTTAGGCACTATTTCCTCCAAAAGGGTCCATTCTTCAAGATGTCTTCAAGATGCTATGCATCTTGTAGACTCCCCCACCCCTCACCTACACACAATCAATACCCACATGGTGCTTAGACACTATTTCCTCCAAAAGGGTAACGTCTTGAAGATTTCTTCAAGATTTCTTGAAGATGTCTTCAAGATTCTATGCATCTTGTAGACTCCTCCACCCCTCGCCTACACACAATACCCACATGGCGCTTAGACACAACTTGTACCAAAAGGGTCGCCAACCCCTCTGTGCACTGCCTCCTCTGCACCTCTCGCCTACATGCACACAATCAATACACACATATAGGGCGGGGCTTAAGCTCTCAGTCAATCACAGACCTCATGGCACTTAGGTACTATTCGTACCAAAAGACCCCTACAACCAATCACAGCCCAGGACACGCCCCCCTAGACAACGTCTTGGCCAATCAGAAGCCTTGCACCACCAAGTGGAGGGGGTTGCAAGGTTATTCAAATGCAGAATAGGCCGGTTTTTCTCCCTGTTGAGGCAGGATGCCCACGCGGTCACTACTCTTTGCACCATCACATGACCACTTGCACCTGCGTATTTGTATATTTAATACCAAAGCAACGCAGCGCAGGTGCAAATTTTGCGCTGCACCTCTCAAAAGCGATATTTAATCGTCTCCCAGGAGAGAGCCAGTTTTAAAGATTTTACATGTGGAATGTTCAGATGTTTGGTTACCCAGGGATGTACTGAGCAATAGTCGGTTCCAAACGACTGTTTGGTATTCTAAGTTTAAAACAAGGGTCGTTTGACGTCACGAGTCCGGTAGGAACTTACGAACTGCTCGCGAGCAGTTGGAAAGGCTGAATTTCGTCGGTAACTCGCAATGGCGGGTATAAGGCGATGTAGTTATATCTGCTATACTTATAAATGGAAAGGAAATGTTGTTTCTATACCAACGACTTGGCTTAATTAAATTGAAATAATAATTTACAGTAATTTCCACAATATCCACAACTATTCTCTTCTTATTTGTGTACTTGTGGGACAAGTCTCTTCTACGAGGTATCTAGCAATGTGAGAAAATGTTGAACAAAACAATCCTTTAGCAAATACACCTAATGAGATTAAATACTACATAACTGAAAAACAAAAGACGCTTATATATTTGATAATCGTTAAATATATAATTTTAATTGTTTGAAATCATTTTCAATGCGTGTGATTTTAGCTCAGTCGGTTGCGGCGTGAGTTGGCGCGCTGAATCGTTTTTTGGATTCGTGGTTCAAATCCCGGTCACTCCATGATTTTTTTATTACTTTTTAAAATTATAGTTTACATGTGTAGATAATAAACTTATTTGTTAAAAACTTAACCATGTTGTTATAACATTGCTTTTACACACACACGCACGCGCGCGCGCACACACACAGCATTGGTCTCCATACCCATCCATGTTTTTTTTTTTAAGTTGCTCGCGACTTCATTCGCGTGGTTTTAAATTTTGGAAAATTTTAAACGATAGGACAACTTTGTGTTAATGATCGTTAATGACCGATTTAGAAACACTTAAAAGTGTTTCGCAAAATTTTTGTATCCCTCATTCTGCTTACTCTGTTTCGCTACTCCCCTCCCTTTCTTTTATAATAACATATTATTCTATTCTTACCTCCATGATATGTAAAATTTTCTGCCAGTAACCTTCGTGGGTGCACGCATAACCCACCAAAATTTAATCGTAATCGGACGAATAGTATAGAAACGCATATGTTACGTAATATAATAATAATAATAATAAACACATACCTATTTTTTTCTCCCATGAATAGAGCCTATTGGAAACACTTGCACATGTCTGAAGCTAGGACGTAATTACAGTTATTTTCCCACAATTAAAAAAAAACTGAAAATGCACATCTGTGAGTGGTGTGGTGTAACGATCACTCGCAAAGACAAGTTGATTAAGCACTTACATACCTGTAATGGTGATTTTAAGAGAGAAGTGACTATCTGTTGTTAGTCTCGCAAGAAGCAGTTCGCCGAATTTTTGTAATGCTCGCCGACATGAAACAGGTTCTAAGCATAATATGGAAAGAAATCTGCTGAAGTGCAACTACTGTTGTGCCTAGTTCGCTCGTCGTGACAATCTGGCTAGGCACTCGAAGATCTGTAACGGTAAAGTAGCACGACCAGCTCAGGAAAAGCTACGTAAGCAATCACGGGAACCTGCTCGGCCATCCTGCTCCAGGACGCCACTAATCCGCCCTAAAATCCTAATAGGTTCTGGTATGGTAACAAAGTTCGGGTTCGTCAATGTGGAAATTGCGTTCCGTGGGTATGTTAAGACTTACGAGTCTGAGATTGATAACACCAATGTGAATATCTGACTGATACGAACGTATGGAAACATCATAGGATACGGTATTTAAAAATAAATAAAGCGAATAACTACGGAACCCTTAAGTTCTTGCTGGAATGCACTTATGATAGGCCAGGACAAATCGATGCCCTCGGTGAAGGGTATGGGAACATGTATGGGGTACATGTCTGCAGACTGTGGGAACATGTGTGAGGACATGTGTGGAGCATGCAGAGACATGTGCGGAGCATGTGAAACCTGTGTGGAACATGCAGTTTTTAAGTGAGGTGCCAACAGTTTTTTGTGAGGTGCCAGCTAATTTATATGTAGTGTCAGCTGTTTTATGTGAGACACGGCTGATTTATGTGAGGTGCCTGCTGTTTTGTGTGAGGTACCAGCAGTTTTATGTGTGTTTCCTGTGGTTTTATGTGCGGTTCTTGTGATTTATGTGTGGTTCCTGCAGTTTTATGAGCGGTTCTTATAATTTATGTGCGGTTCTTGTGATTAATGCGCGGTTCCTGCAGTTTTATGTGTGGAGCATATGAAATATGTACGAAGCATGCAGTTTTATGTACGGAGCATATCAAATATGTGCAGAGCATGCAGTTTTATGTGAGGTGCCAGTTGTTTTATGTGCGGAGCATGCAGTTTTAATGTGGTTCCTTCAGTTTTATGTGAAGTGCTTGTAGTACTATGTGTGGAGGGTATGGGGACATGTGTGGAGGGTGTACTAAAATGTGTGGAGTATATGGAGAGTGCATGGATCCATGCACAACATTAGTGATATTTGTGTAGAGGGCGTAGTTTTGTATGGGGAATGCGCAGTCTTGTGTGGAGCCTGTGGTACTATGTACGAGTTTGTGGAGATGTGTGCGGAGCCTGCAGTGCTTTGTGAGGTGCCTGCAGTACTATGTTAGATACTTACCTAGTCGTGCGTAGAGCACGCATAAGGAGTGTACATATATGTGAGAGGAGATGGTTGTTAAGAGTGTGGATACGTGGGTGGAGGTGTATAAGAGTATAACCACTGTCACTTTAATGGAAATTACATTGGTGTACTTGTAACCACTGTAATTTTGCTTAGAAGACGTTCGAAGAAACATCCTGTATGTTTTAACAACCTAGCATATGATTAAATCTTTAATTTTGCAGAACTTGCATAGGTCAGCAAGGACATTACTCTCATCATACAACGAAGGGGGTGGGGGGAAGTCACATTTGGAAACTTCTCAGGGACAAGTTCACCATACAATTTATAAGTAGTTTTCGTTTCACGGTCAGCGGCCTGGTGACAACTCCTACGCACTGACTCCTACAGACTGACTCCTATGCACTGACTCCTACGCACTGACTCCTACGCACTGACTCCTACGCACTGACTCCTACGCACTGACTCCTACGGATTTAACCTACAACCTGCCTTCAAAGACATAAATATTTACTCAGAAAACCTGTCGCTTGTGAAACTTGAGTATGAAACAATCTGGTTCGATATGACAGTCTATCCCTGCCTTGCTGCACTTGGCCTGTAGAAGACGTCCACATACCCGTTCCATTATGATTATATAAAGGCTAAGTATGGTGTTGACTTGCAGTTGGCCTACATGGACACCGACAGTTTCATCTACGAAATACGAACAGGCGACTTTTACCAAGCCATGTTCACCGATCCTACCTTCCAGAATGAATTCGATACATCCGTCTATATTGTCGAACAGCCAAGCTACGTGCTTCAAAACAAAAAGTATATACGCAAATTTAAATATGAAAGTAACAGTGTGCCTATGATTGAGTTAATAGGAGGGTGTGTAAATTTATATGCGTACAGGTGCTGTGAGAATGTAAGTAAAATGTCTAAAGGAATCCAGAAATGTGTGATAAAAAAGAAAATTACATTTGAGGACTACATCAAGGCTCTAAACAGAGAAAAGTTTATGTGAGTAAATGTATATAAAATGGAAGAAGCAACTATATTTCGAGTGTAGCAACAAACTGGCGCTTAATAGACTAGACGACACGTGATATATGTTCGAAGATGGAGTAAACCCTCTACCAAATGATACTCTGGCTAATGGTAAGTCGTCTTCATTTTATCTCTCCCAGCAGTGTCATACACCCTGACAACAATGAGAAGATCTGCACATTAAGCTTAAATGACATTATCTGACAAAGTCTAGTGCCTAAAGCAACGCCCATACTGCTAGAGGACCACAATGAAGAGAGGCTTGCTACACTACTAGCAGCTACAAGAATTAGCAGTGACGAGAATTCTAGCGAAGTAATCACGATACTCCCTAAGAATACATCGGGAAACTGTTTTAGAAACATCACCGCATCGCTAAGGGCAGTTACAGATATACAGTAGACCCGATGTCTCACAACAGCTCGAGAATGTTATGTATACGTTAGTTCCGTCACCTATGGAAAACATCACATATTTTAGAGTCAGAAAAAAAAATTCACTGGAATTTTAACACGAATAGTATTCCAAAGTTCTAGGTACAGTCGAAAAATCAAATAAACAGCATGTTGAATGCAATCATCTACATACAAGAAAAATACCAAAGTACTAAAAGTTACTCTGCGACACTTGAAACCACACAACAAATGGTCAACATACAAGAAAAAATACCTTAAAACCATATATTTAAACGAAAAAAAAATCTTTTGAAGCCTCACACAGAAAACCATTATGTAAAATCCGAGAGGAAGAGAGAGGTGGAAAGTGAGGGGGAGATGAGAGTGGAGCGAGAGAGGGGATAGTGGTGTGAGAGAGAAAGGTGGAGAGAGGAGGAGGGGAGGGAGAGACGAGAGTGGAGCGAGAGAGAGGAATTTGAAGAGTGAGAAGGGGATGGTAAAGAGAGAGATAGCACGTGTAAATCCGTTAAGCCAAAAACGTGATAAAAACTGAAAGGCGATACACACGTTAAAAAAAGTAGTACAAGACATACATTCAAAGGAAAACAAGAGATAGGTTAAAAGAAGAACAGAGAAAATGTTAGACGTGTGACTTGATAGGAGTTTAGGTCATGAGAGATGAAGTTATATACAGGCAAAAAAATTAAATAAATCAAAAGAAATAACATATTGTACACAATCATCTACATACAAGAAAGTTTCTTAAGCCAAAGTACGAGTAGTTACTGTGGAACACTATAAACTACAAACCCAAGTCCCACATACAAGAAAATAAATAAAACAAACATATTTAAAATGAATAAAAGAAAAAAGTCTTTGGCCATGTAACTCAGAAATCCAAAAAGAGCAAAATGAAGTATCTGTGAGGGAGAAAGAGGGTGGTGGCGAGAGGGAGGAAGGTGGAGGGTTGAGGGAGCGAGGGAAAATGAGGGTGTTGGGAGAGAAGAGCAGGGTGAAGGGAGAGAGGAGCATAGCAATGCGAAGAGGAGGGTTGAGAGAGAGAAAGGAGGATAATGGGGGAGAGAGGAGCAGGGTGGAGGTAGAGAGGAGGGAGGTGAAGAGAGAGAGAGAGGGAGAGGGAGGGAGGGAGGGTCCAGCACATGTGAATCTGTAAAGCTAAAATGTAATAAAAATACTTAGAAGCAGTACACAAGTCTAAAGAGTAATACAGAAACATACATATAAGAGAAAAAAAGTAATACAAGACAGACATACAAAGAAAACAAGAGTTGATTAACGGAAGAACAGAGACAAGGTTAGACATGTGACTCGTTAGAAGGACAGGTTAGGTTAGGGTAAGTTAGATCAGGTTAGACACAGGAATAAAATTCAAACTAAACAACATACTGTACACAATTATCTACTTAGAAGAAAATTACTTAAACTAAAGTACCAATAGTTACTGTGCGACACTAGAACCCACATATTAAAGTTCAACATACAGGAAAATAAACAAAAACAAAATATTTTAAAAAGAAAAAAAAGTCTTCCGAGTTCTATCTCAGAAATCTAAAAAGGAAAATGCGATATCTGTGGGGGAGAAAGAGTGAGGTGGAGAGAGAGGAGGGTGGAGAGAGATGATGAGGGTTGAGGGAGATTGTGAAGAGGAGGGTGGAGGGGTAGAAGAGCAGGGTCATAGGAGAGATGAGAATAACAGAGAAAGAGAGAGAGAGAGAAAGAGATAAAAATACTGAAAAGTGGTACACGAGTTTAAAAAGTAATACAAGACAGACATACAAGGGAAAATAAGCGTTATGTTAAAGGAAGAACATAGGCAAGGCTAGAAATGTGACTTGTTAGGACAGGTCAGGTTAAGTTAAGTTAGGTTAGGTTAGGTGGGGTTAGGTTAGTTGGGGTAGCGCTCCTAACGATGAGTCTTGTAAATGGAGACTGACTGAACCATTAGTACATACAACACTTACACTACCTAGCAGACGACACTAGAACCAGGACAATTGGTATAGCTACTAGCTCTCCTGGTGGAAAGACTCAGTACCGAAGTCACAATATATAAGCGCCACCTAGGAGACGATCAGTAACTACTTGCAACCGGACCTAGAGGCTAACTACATAATTAAAAAAAAAGAGTAGCTAGGAATCACAAGCAACGGACAGAAAAAAAAAGGATGGGTTAGTTTAGGTGGGGTCTCAAATATACAATTGTGTTTACTGATACAGACCCGGTGATCCGGCTCCTAGGCTCCTGCAATAAAATCGTCATTACTCTACTACTAGCAACATACGTTCTCAATGAAGAAAAATATTAAAATAACTATTTCCTGCTGGTAGTAATAAGTGTATAGTTCTATTAAGGCTGTGTTTCAAAGAAGAGTGGGCGAAAGAGAGAGTGAGTGGTGATGCTCCCTCGCTGCTCCCTCTCGCCCATTCTGCGGAATGACATCTTTGTTTTCATTAAAAATCGATAGAAACTCGACGTCTGTGTAGACGGCGTAGTTGTTTAAGTGTCAAGGTGATGCTTAGTTTTCATGTCAGTAAAAACTCTTTTATAAGTGCATGGAATTGTGTACATTGCAGTCATACAGAAACAATGCTTTTTAATTATGTCATGCTGTAAGGGTACTAGTTTCGGTAACAAGTTATACGCACAAAACATGTTATGAAAAATATTTTAACAGCTTACCTTTTTTCACGTTAGATTGCAGTGCGCCGAGGGTGCTTCTGAGGGTGGCTCTCTCAATTTGATTGAATAGTGAACTAGAGTGGGCATGAGTGAGAATGTGGAGTGAGGGTGAACACACTATTTACTTGAGGCCCGGCCTAAATAGGTGCAAAATAACTGTGCATATTCCAGAACGTCATTGCGTTTACTTGAAATAATATTACAGAAATGAGATTTTATAAATATTTTTATTGTTGATAGTTGAGGTTCAAACCTAATTCAATCGTTTTAAATGCCACGTAGTGAATGAGATGTGGACGGTTTATAAATTGGTCGACACATAATTTAGTGTCTGTCCATTTCGGTGGACGAAAAACAGTATTTTTCAGAAGTATATGAGCAACAAAACTGTGGTTTATAGCTATTCAGTGATAAACACACATCAATTAAAAACACAATCGCATAATTAAACATGTTTATTGAGTTAAACACCAGCAAAGAACAATTACGTATCAATATCAATCAATAAAATGCGTTAACGTATGCTAATACGACACTAGATTAAGTTTTTAAAATAGCAATTTCTTTAGTTTATTTGTTAAGAACATATGTTTGCATGTCAGTAATGAAGTGAAAATATTTAACATGTTTCTGCACGATATAACATTTAAGGCAACTGTAAATTTATAAATGTAATGATGTCAGTCGGTTCTGAGTAAATTTTATTTAAAAAGAGACTGAAAATTCAAACTATCCAAACCAATTGGCGATAATATGTTACTGTCTTTATTTTTATGCACTTATGGACACATAACGTTTAGAAAAAAATAAATCAGAAATTAACATAACTGAAAACAACGGCGATCCACATTTTTAAGAGTGTTTTATGCCTAAATTCTTTATTATTACGAGAGTTACCGTATATGAGACATTCGTCCACAGTCAGAATAGTAGTCAGTGATACCTTAATTCTTTATTATTACGAGAGTTACCGTATACGAGACATTCGTCCGCAGTCAGAATAGTAGTCAGTGATACCGTAATTCTTTATTATTACGAGAGTTACCGTATACGAGACATTCGTCCACAGTCAGAATAGTAGTCAGTGATACCGTAAAAAATATATCTTACCGTATTACACAAAATAAAAAAATTTTGCCCTGTTGACACGTAAATTATTATTAAAATATTCTGAACATCGTGTATGGCTTAGTATAAGCATAAAATGTGCGTGCATACCTTGGCGACCTCTTGAAGACGAGCATGAGAAATCTGGTGGCCTCCTGTGTCAGCTCTTTATATAGGTGCTCGAACCTGTAGCGAACAAAGGAAATATTCTGTCGTGTCTCGTCGTCTGTGGTGCCTCTGAAAGGTGAAACTCCAGACAACAGCATGTAGGTCAACACACCTAAACTCCAGATGTCAGTTTGTGGATAGGCAGGTTCATCGTTGAGCACCTCTGGAGCTACAATTACAACATAGTTACACTTAAGTTATGATGTAGAATTTTTGTACACTTCAATTATTCATTAACACTGAGGTGCCAAAACAGACAAATGACACTATATTCTTAATAGTTCCATACACGAAGAACATAACATTGTGGTAAGTGAGACAAAACTGGCATTTGCATCGAACACATATTTCTTTCAAATGTTTCATTAGAGGAAAAGTAACTATTATTGTTTAACCGTAGCAATACATCTCTGTTTTGAGATACGTAATACACAATAAATTAATAAAGTAAAGTTGATCTGAGCACAGAATACATACATTTAGTAAGTAACCCTTCTGCTAATTTAACTATATTATCGTCCATACCAAGGCATGTATTGTCTAGTTGTGTCAAATAACTATCATCACGAACTAGCCTCGACATCATTGCTTCCCCTGTTTCTGACCATAAGAGCTGAATCTTGTTAAATACATGTTTTTCCCGAATACTCTCTGATCATCTGAACATTAAAATTACCGCTAGATTAGTGCTACATAAAAACTGTAAGAGTCAACTGAACTTTAAAAAATTTTTTATCGAAATATTTGTTTACCATTTTGCATAATTTGATAGGAATTTGTTTCATGTTTCCGTATATTCATTACAAAAATATATTTATATGGCATTAGACCATTATGTATTGTAAATGCTCACTCGACCGTATGTTCAATGTATAGGCTACACTGCTAAATGTAGTAAATCATTTGTGAGGGACAAGTGATGATATGTGTGAAATTTTGACTAAGTTGAAACAGCTGAGCTTAAAAAATATATAGGTCAGAAACAAATTTAACTATTAACTGTAACAGAAACACCATTGAAATCCAAGACAAATGTATAACGAAAGAAAAAGTGGTTCTAATGCAAAATATGAGTAAACTGAAGATGCAAAGAAGATTACAAAGATAATTTTAAATTGTACACAATATGCTAATTCCTGATTGCTTAATTCAATTATTTTACTTTGAAGTATCTCATAACAACTCACTAGAGTTTGCAAATTATGAATTCCTAGATAACTAATTGATATGTCCTTAAGTTTCCAACCTGGTAACAAATTGTACATTTAAAATATTTCTCTGAGAAATTTATTTTAAAAATAAATTCCGAAAAGTCGCATTACCATTTTTTTATCTCTTTTGGTGCACAAGCAGCTCGCAATGATAAACTTCAATCACACAGGACCTCCAGGTAAGAGTTAAATTTTGGCTGCAAAAATACTTTTAAGAACTGTTCAGACACACAAAAAATAATTCGAAGCTAAAAGCTGGAGTTTCTTCCCAATAAGGCTTATTTCCTGAACTTGAACTACAAGTAGGTGTCCTTTTTACTAACATAAAGCATGAATAGCACCCGTAATCCAATAATTTTTATTGGGCGATTGTTAACAGTCCGGTATTTCTAAAAATTACCACCAAGTTTGTTTATTTCGTCATCTACATCGGCAAAGTCATAACAAACACCGAACATAAAATCAGTATTTATGAAGAAACATATATATACCTCAGTACACTCAAATCATCAGGTAAGACATTAAAAACTAGAACTATTCTAGGAAGATAAAATAACAAAAATAATATTAGACTCCAAAATTAACATAATCACAACTATTCTAAAATCCACAGTTGAGAAAAATAACAGTAAATTTAATGACTGGATTTGTTTGTATGGACATACTCCATTGCGAAATAAATGACTGTCACAAGAAAACTAAAAGTAAAAATAAGACAAGAAAACATAAATAAGCAGAGTATGCTTTAGTCATCAGGATACATACACAACATGAAATTCCAAAACTGGAATGTGGTCAGATAAATCAAGGAAACAAACAGAAAAAACCTAGGTTGACATGCAACAACGATGAGACGAAACAAAAAACACAAACAGAATTACAGCAAACGACACAACGATGAGACTAAACAAAACACAAAGATGTCGGACACAAACAGAAAAAACGACAGACAACACAAACTATGAGACGAAATAAAACACAGTAGTTTTCCAAACAGTCAGTACGAACGACGTTTCGGGAACTGGAATTTGTTCCCGTCATCAGGTAGACACACAGGGTTCAAGAACACGAGTGCGACTGATGAGGAGACTGGAAAAACCATGGGTTTATGTAGGGTAAAGCCCCTTATCGTGCTCAGCCAAAGGGAGACGAGCTGTCTCCTGATTGGTCGCGCAGCATGTAATGACTCTGATTGGTTGTGGTGGGTTGAGTGTTTGTTTTTATTTTGTGCTGTAAATTTGTTTCTCTTTTAATCAATGGGATTCACATATTTTTTAATTCGATGCTCTGTTGACTGAAAATATTACTATTGCTGATAATATAGGCTGATTCTTTTATTTTTCTTTTAATTTTGTCAGTTTCCTGTGTAAGTGGTTTAGATTCTTCCCAAAGGATTTTGTGGCTATTTTCCCATGCATGTTCGGCCAGTCTAGATTTTTGGGTTTCGCCTCTTTTGCAATTGTTTTTATGTTCTTTAATGCGGGTTGATAGAGCTCTGCCAGTTTCACCAATGTACATATGGCCACATTCGCAGGGTATCTGATATACACAGTTGTGTGTTTGTAGTTTTTCTGTGGCTGGTTTCACCCTGGTTACCATACTTTTAATGGTTGCTTTAGATCGGAATGCTGTTCGAAGTCCGTATTTGTTTCCTAGACGTCTTATTTTTTCAGAAAGGCCTCGAACATACGGAATAACTAGGGTTCCTGATGGCTTTTCTGTTTCTGTGGGCTTAAGTGTTCTGTTTGTTTTCATATGCTGTTTGATGGTGTTTGTTGGGTAACCATTGGCTG
>PNEQ01003868.1:50576-72782 GCA_003012365.1 Medauroidea extradentata
GAGCCTGCAGGTGATTGGCCGAACAGCTAGCCAATCAGAGAGCAGCACAGCAGAGACAGCTATATAAGGGGACCACCTTGCACCAGTAGGCCCCAGTCTGATCCTGCATCGACCTGAGGATGGCAGCTGCAAGATCTGCCGAAACGTTGTCCAAGAAGCAACACAAGACGCGGCTCAATCCCAAAAGCCAAGAAAATTAAGTAGATAACGTAATTATTAATTACTTTTTGTGCATTTTTTTGACCTCTTTTAATATCGGTTTTTTTTAATAATTTTATTTTTACCTTATTTTGCGAGTCTGCGAAAAGCAATTACGTGCGTTGAAAAAGGAATAATGTACAGGTAGGAGACACTTAAAAATGGGACGGGGAAATTAGTGATTATGTGTCATAGAGGTTCGTGACAAGCAGAAAGAATGAAAATATTACTAAGCCTTGGCTTTAGTATCATGGACTATTGAATTTGCATTGTTTCGGTAAGTTAAATGAGAAATATTCGTGCTTCAAGTTACTCCTGTTTTGATACGTTCTACAAAACAAAAACAACAGGATGTATGTTACTACAACTGAAAGTTGATTTTAAATATAAATATTAGTGGGTACAATACCTGTCCTTATCTTTCACGGGAAATGTAAACATAGAAATGCTGTCAACTCCATTTACACGTCTGTTCTTACAGCCAGTGTACCAACAACGTTGGTAACTCACACACGCCATTGTCGCCTCTATCAAAACACCGGGTTAGAGCACAGAACTATTGTGTTTACTGGAAAATCGCGAGATGTGACACTTCAGAACACGCCGATACACTAAAACCGGTCAGAGTAGGGGAATGACCTGCCGGCTGAAGAGCTGGCAACCACGCGGAGGGTGGAGGATGACAAAGACAGTAATCTGTCTGCTGCATCGTCTGCTACCTGCTACCCTAAGTCGAGGACACTAGCTCTCCTGCCAACCATCCCAAGAACTAACAAAAAAACTTGCCAGACTTGTTCCTCTCCTATGACATCTCTATACCTATCTATACTCAATGGTTTATATCACAAACTTGAGCATAAACAGCGAATGTACTTGCTGTTCTATGTGGATGACATATTGTTAATGGACACAGATAAAAGTGCTAGAGAGGAAGTGCGAAGCAGACTAGGGTCCCACTACCAGATGAAAAACCTGGGAACAATCTAACAATTTTGGGAATTTATATCTAACAAAATGAAGATACCATCACTCTAGACCAGACTGTGTACTTAAAAAACATACTTCACCGATTTAGAATGTTCGATTCCAAACCAATATATTATATACTCCCCAAGAAATTGGATTGACCTTAGAAGAAAAGGCAGCTAATGCAGAACTCTAGAAAAGGTGTAGGACACTCATAGGTTGTTCAATGTATGCTGTGCTTGGCATCCGCCCAGACATTTGTGTAGCGGTGAGCTACCTAAGTCGTCTCCAAGTAAATCCAGGAAATAATCTCTGGATGGCACTCAAGAGAATCCTGCGCTACATCAGAGGATCCACGGAACTTAAACTCGTCTTCACTTCAAAAAACGAAGCTCCAGCTGTGCAGGGATTTGTCGATGTAGACTGGGCAAGCAGCATCACTGATCGCAAGTAAACTTGTGACTGTGTGTGTAGTTTTTGGTTTATGTTGTGTCGCGGTCGTCAACTAAACAGTCGGTTCCACAGAGGCAGAGTATGTTGCCATAAATGCTTGCATCAGTGAGGTATTGTGGGTTAGAACTGTCCTTAATGAACTAGGATTTCATGTTGATGAGCTAATTGCCATCTTTGAGGACAATCAATCTGCGATTTATGTTTCAAAATACCCTTAAAATCATAAGCACCTAAAACATGTAGATATTAAATACCACTTTGTCAGGAATATGAACAGTTCTGGTATCAACTGTGTTACTCTTATGTTAAATCTGAAGACCAATTAGCAGATGGTTCAACAAAACCTTCGAGCAAGATCAAATTCTTGAAATTTGTTAACGATCTAGATTTAAAAATTTAATGAGGTATCATCATGCTTTGTCTTGCGTAAGCCACGTAGGCCTACATAAAATTATTGATTGAGATGGAGCGTTATACAAGTTATTGGTCTTTGTTAATAACAATCAAATATTTTAATTTAATGAAAGTTTTACTTAAAGCATGTGTCATGTCCTTGCTGCTAGGGAATTTTTGTATGTAAATGTTGTGAAATAAATATTAAAAGGAAATGGCAAGATTCTAAGAAGTTTAGGGGCCTGATTTATAACTATATATATATATATATATATATATATATATATATATATATATATATATATATATATATATATATGTGTGTGTGTGTGTGTGTGTGTGTGTATACATATATATATATATATCAAAGTTGCTACATAATTTCTGGATATAATTTCCCTGACTGTTCCCAGTTTTCCCGACAAAAATTATGAATTTCCAGTTTTTTTGTGTAGTTAAAAATCACTGTAATATAACTTAAAATTTCAAATTAAATTAAATTTGCATGACTGTTTTTGAACTAATTCAGAGAACTCTGCTGTTTACAAATAAATTATGGAATGTTAACTTGTGTTCGACATAATCAGCTACCACAATCCAGAGAATGGCAGTAATATTTAATTAAATGGAAGTATTTACAAATGTAATTGCTAAGAAAACATTTTCATACAGTAAATGGATGAACAACTGTGCAAAAAGTCAACCATGAAGCCATGATGACGTGGCTCCAGACTGGATGCCAACTTAGTCAGCTAAACAACAACTGCAAAAGCATGCAAAATTCTATCGCTATGCCTAATGTTTGTTCTAACATTTTGCATTTCAATCGCCTAAAATAATTTCTCTGACTTTTCCAGGTTATACCTGTTTTCCAGACCTGTAGCAATCCTGTATATTATTAAAACACAATAATTATTGCTGATTCTTTTGCTTTCATGGAGAAAGAATACTAGAAATCCACACACATATTCAGTAGAAAACAAGGCAGTTACTCTTCTGTACTACACAGTTTTTTTAACTGAAGGGAAAGGTGCTGTACTATTCACTTGGCAATAATATTGTGTGCAGCGGATTTTTTTTTTTTTACAGAAATTAAGATATTAGCCTTGAAAAAACTGCGCAATGGGAGTATATGACTGGATTTATTTGCTTGGACTTACTCCATTGCGAAATAAATGACTGTCAAAAGAAAACTAAAAATAAGACAAGAAAACAACAATAAGCAGAGTATGCTTTAGTCATCAGGATACATACACAACATAAAATATCAAAACTGGAATCGGGTCAGATAAAACAAGGAATAAACAGAAAATAAATGAAATAACAAAAATCTAAAAAAAACCTAAGTAGACAATGCGACACAACGATGTGACGAAACAAAAACACAGTAGATATTAGACACTTACAGAAATACATCAAACAACACAACTATGAGGATCACTTAACAATAGGATGTATCGTCAACGGGTTAGTACCAAGTAACACTTTGAATGAATGTTACATTAACATTAGTTGATCAGTTAACTCGTGTTGTAACAAACGATATGACTCATTTTCATGAAATTATTGGCAAAATTAGTGAAATCCTGGCATTATATGCACAGATGTTGGGAGAGTGTTAAAGGACCAGTACAAACCTATATGTTCGATGATGTCAGATCTTTGTTCGACTATAGTGCCTAGCTTGCTGACCTTCTGTGTCGAGCCTAGATCGATCAGTTTCACTTGCACACTACGCACAGATGCCATCACCACGTTGTCAGGTTGCAAGTCCAAGTGACACAGACCACGCCAGTGAAGATATTGCAAACCATCCAGCACCTAGAAAAACAGACACAATCAGTTAGGTCTATGTAGTCTGGTCTCCAAACCATTAAATTTAGCATGACCTGGAAATGTTTGAGGACAAAGATTTTTTTGACTGATTGTTATTCAGTTTTTCCGCTGATTACGAATCTGCTGGGTGCCACTTTGCCACCCTTGAGCAATCGCCGCCATTTTGAAAAAAAAATGGCGCCGGAAAACATTTTTTTTTTGTTAATAATTAATTATCCGTTGGTCGTACGAAAATTTCTGCAGTTAAATGAAATAAAGGTCGTAAAAATTTACACAAAATTCATGTTTTGCTATTTTTTCATCATTGTAATGGTTTTATCACAATGAGAGAAATCAATGATATAACTTCAACATTTTTATCCTTATTCGACCTGAAAGGCTAAAATCATGTCTCGAACTATTGAGTCGTCTCATTTTATATCCTGCTGTAAATTATTTTTAGAAAAAAAGTTTTACCAAATTACATTTATATGTTGTTTGTTATAATTATATGGAACACCCCACATTAACTAAATTAAACTTAAATAACAGAAACTACATTTACGTAACCAAAGATTTCCCTCGAAAATAATTTCCATATTATAATATGTTGCTATAATATATATACATATATAAATGTGTAATTTAAAGACATAATTTATCATATAAATAAAATGTTACATTTAATAGTGTGTTGCAGACAATAAAGTATGGTTATGTTTAATTGAAATGAAATACCTCGGAGAATTTACATGTCACAGTATTGCAACGTTAGCCTATTTCGTCCTCTTGATTATGTTCATTAACATTTCTTCTGTGGAGATTGAAACACACTTTGCCATAGCACTTCAAAATATGGTACATGTCAATTTTCCAGCACAAGTGGAAGAGTAAGGTTTCTCTGAACTACAATTGCATTTAATAACATTCAGGACATCTGCTGGAGCAACTGCAATTTCTTTAGGCAATGCAAAAGGCTTCAGACTCTTCGTTGTGTCGACTCTTGTCCAACCGTATAGTTTGAAAGGTCGATGTCAGGAGTATTTGGATCTTCATCTAAATATCAGTACATGACTTGCAGGTGAGCCCTTTTTACATTTTGAAAAAAAAGCCTCCATTGTAGTAGGTAGTGCTCATTGGGGTGGAGCAACTTGCATAGCACCCCCAGTCCTTCTTGACCACACCACAACGGGAGCTTCAGACATAGTCGTTACATTTTTGGCTCCGTAGCACGCTAGCCTCTTTTACAATGTCCAGTAAAGCCAGTTAACCTTTGTATTTCATACATTGTTGTTAGTTAGTACTGTATCAGGATCGGCTGGAGGCATGTCAATAAGTGGTGTGTATCAGTTGGCAGTGACTTAAGCGTTTAAGTCTTGTGTTATAGTCATTGTATTCTGGTGTCTCCATAGAGTTGAACAGAACTCACTTCAGAAAATTAATGCCCGATTGGTTGGCTTCCGTAACTGACATTTTCTGTGACGCAAGAAAAGCTAGTGTTGGTATATTTCTTATACTTGCAGATTCAGGCATTCGTGTTTTTTGGTCCATTAAATCTATAAATATTTACTGGATTATTTACAGTTTGTTTCATTTCTTCTTTAGATATCCTTGGTATATCAGTACTAGTATTGCAGCAATCGCTATAAGTTTCAACTTGAGTTGAGCCATACTGTGAGTTTGGCGTCAACAATTCTGCGAAGAAATTGACGTATCAAAGTTGTCACCAACAGCTTGTTTGAATCCATATATACAGTTACCCAGTCCTCTTAGTAATGGATCTTGGCTAGCTGCAGCAGCTGCTGATGCCTTAAACCGTAAAGTTTCACTGTATGTACATGTCACACCAAATCTATAGAACTCATTTATTAGCTTCTTCTTATTTAAGAGGAACGATAACGATATCTGCAGTGTTGTGTTTTGTTTCGATAATACACCTCTAACAATGTTTCCGATCATTAAAGAATTATTTTATCACACTTCTTTATATATAGCGAATGATAAATTTTTCACAGGTAACATTAGCAACGTGTTTCACATTGTGATACAACTTTTAAAGTAATCAAAATTAGATTTTTTCGAGGGTAGGAGAGAAGTAGGCTTGACATTTCGTCTACAGTTAAGGTCATTAAAGACGATTCACACACAACTGTAACAGTTTCAAGGAACTTTGTATGTAATCGGAAATGGTCTCAGTTAAGGAATCCATTCCAGCATTTGCCTGGAGTGATTTCGAGAAACCACTGAAAACCGGAATCAGGATGAATTTACCCGGGACTCAAATCCGGATCTCCTGCAATGCGATTCCAACATGTTATCCCATTGTACCACTTTGCTAGGTTTGTTTTAGGAAAAAATTTTTGTTTTTTAAATGTAGTTGCCATGATGTTTAACTAAATTAATGTGGGTAGGAGTTGGTCGTGATAGGTGTAGTAAACACTGGAAACATTTTAATTTTGTAAAACGTTTTTCTAAATATAATTTACAGCAGGATATTAATTATCAAATGAGATGACTTAATAGTTCGGGACATGATTTTAGCCTTTCAGGTCAAATAAGAAAAAAAAATGTTGAAATAACACCATTTATTTCTCTCATTGCGATGAAACCGTTACAATTATAAAAAAAAAAAACAAGAAATAATTTTCGTGTTGATTTTTACGACCTTTATTTCATCAAACTACAGAAATTTTCGTACGACCAACGGATAATTAATTATAAAAAAAACTGTTTCCCCGAAGCCATTTTCTTCAAAATAGCGGCAGTTGCCGAAGGGTGACAAAGTGGCACCCAGCAGATTCGTAATAAGAGGAAAAACCCGGATAATAATCAGTCAAAAAATCTTTGTCCCCAAACATTTCCAGGCATAATGGGTTGCCGGCTGGACCAATGGCAGTTTAATCTAGTGCAACTTTCAGTCACTTTTCAATTGTATTATTTCGGCGTATATATGCGTGTTGTGCAACCGCACACTGTATATATATATGAGGAGTGTTCATTCGAAAGGTGCTATTTCCACCTTTAAAAAATTGTGGGAAAATATGTACATTACTCCCTTTTCATCAGGATCGTCAAGTTTAGGGTGTGTTTCACCAAGGAATTACATTGTTTTGCTCGGGAATGCACATGGAATTCAACAGTATTCAAGTAAAGGACTATATCGCGGACAGATTCCGTTTTTGTTGGGAAGTGGAAATAACACCTTTTGAACAGACACTACTCATATATCTGTGTGTGTATACACGTGGCCTACTATAGGCAGAGGACCAGGGCCGGAATTTACTATTTTTGTGTGGTGATAAATTATTAAAAAAATTTCGTCGAAAATGTGCTTTCAGTTTGTCCATAAAGTGAATACAGTAGGTATAACGCTACACTGAAAATTTACTGGACACTTATATTTATTTCAGTAAAATAGAAAAATAATTGCTTAATATAAAAAAGTTATTTATTTTATACGATGTAAATATAAAAACAGTTCTAAGGTTTGAGTTATTCTCACATTATCCATGTTACGACAAATAAATAATAATAACTAACCGTCTTATATTTAATAACTTCTCACACAAACTCAAAGCCTTTCATCCTGCCCTGAATCATCCCACGCACGTGTTTACACACGCACACACACACACACATATATTATATCGTGATACCAACAAACTCAAGATAATGATAAACCAATAATAAGGAATGATAAAGTTAAGTTATAATAATTTTATGCCAATGCTTGTGGTTCTGAATTAAAAACTTCTTGAAACTTTACATGCCTGCATTGGTGTGGATAATGTAACTTTTGGTTGGTGCACCGGGTTCTGTCTGAATAATACAAGTTTTGCAGCCTCTCTCAGACTTTAACAGGTTAAAATGACTAACAACTATTTTTTCTTTCCAATAGATGGGTCTGTATAACTAAAAGTTTCTACTACAGCCAACTCAAATTGTTTACAGTTTTGGATAAGACCAGTTTAGCAATTCACCACCTTATGTATGTGAGTTAGTTTGCTTCAGTGTATTATATATTTTATGTTTGTCAATTGTCGAGCAGTAGGCGGAAAAACTTTGTTAATGTCTGATACTGTTACTAGTTACATATATGTTACAAACTTCATAAATATCTTGCATTTGTTAATCATTGATGCTGCTACTTTCAAAAGCGAGACTGCAGGAAATGCGTCGCTTTCATAAACCAATTTACGACACGTCCAGAAAAATCATTGAGGACAGTTTGATTCTACAATACATGTCTTCAAGTCCACTACAGGTACAGAGAGCAAAGGTGCCCATTAGTTCCCGAATGGTGTTGGTCAATAAGTATTTTATGAAAACAATAAAAGAGGATTGGCCTAGGTAGGTTCAATGATTTTTTTGTCTGTTTTGGTCATTGCTCGGGATTACGTTCAAGCGTACTTGTAGGCAAGCGTATGAAAAGCGGGGAATCGCCTACACAGGTCATATCGTCCTGTGAAGATTTATTCTGCTAAAAGAATGGCTGTTGATTGGTTGAATATCAGACTAAGGCCTGTAGAATCTCATAACTACAGATAAAATAGTTCTCGACAATATATTTCAAATTACATTAGTTTAAAAAGTGTGGTGGGTACACAGCAGCAAAGCTGATGACATAATTATGAACGAGAAATATCACATTTATCAATATATTTGTATATCAATTTAACATAAAATGTAAACCGCTTGCTACTGATGCGTGTTTCGACTGGTTACAGCTAAATGCACAAATATATAGAACTGCGGTTGGGCCCCAAGAGAAAACCTTAAAGGCGAGACACTACATTCATACATTGGAAGCTAAGGTTTCATACGACTTAATAAAAGCATTATGTGTATATTGCTGGAAAAAACCCCAGTACCACACAAAATCCCATATCAGTGTGCTTACTGCAGCCGTCAACTGTACCAGTACAACTTTAGTGTATGCGATGGTAATTTGATGGCATTTCAGAATAAGGATTCAGGTACTGTTTACAAGTGGTCTGAGAATGAGCGCCACAAAAAGTTAAAGAAGTACAGTCAGCTATTTTTTGTCAACTAAACAATGTAAGTTGGAAAGCCTTTACAAAACAAGAATTTTTGTTGACTGACATCCTAGCAGCAAAAACTCAAAAGTCGTTGATATCTTGGCCACACTCAAGGGCTCCTGACAACATTGACAACACTGATCTTGTCTTTCATATAGTTGGCCAAATATTCTCCATCGCTCATCCTTCTAAAACAAGATATTTGCCACGATCGAGAAGCTTATCCGTTACAAAAATATAATATATGTATAATGAGTCACAAATCTTAGTTCTGACATTCTCATGTTTGAGATTTTTAAATGTTTGTTGCAATGGGAGTTTACGATTAGAATTTATTGGTTTGTTGACATACACCATTGCTCATGTTTTGCTGATCAAAGCTATGTTGAATGACAAATTACGAAAATGGACAGGAAATAAAAAAAAACAAATATAAAACACACAAAACATAAAAAAGCATACCCAGAGGAATTCAATCAGTTCTTGTTTCAAATGATTTGAAAATCAAATATTTCAGAAAAAACTAATTGAATTCCTCTGGGATTGCTTTTTTTCTATTTTTGTGTGTGTTTTATATTTGTTTGTTTTTCTGTCAATTTTCGTACTTTGTCATTCAACATAGGTTTGATCTGCAAAACATGAGCAATGGCGTATGTCAACAAACCAATAAATTCTAATCGTAAACTCCCATTGCAACAAACATTAATGTTAATGTTAGTGGTTGGTACTAGCGACGGTTGAAGGACAGATTACCAAAAATATGATTGCAGTTGGTGTTGCAGTGTATGTAGTTGGAGTTGCAGTGGTTGCAGTTGGTGTTGCAGTGGTTGCAGTTGGTGTTGCAGTGGTTGCAGTTGGTGTTGCAGTGGTTGCAGTTGGTGTTGCAGTGGTTGCAGTTGGTGTTGCAGTGGTTGCAGTTGGTGTAGCAGTGGTTGCAGTTGGTGTTGCAGTGGTTGCAGTTGGTGTAGCAGTGGTTGTAGTTGGTGTTGCTGTTGAAACGTGTTCACGTTAATAGTGGAACAAGAAACTAAATGTTGCATGGCGATCGCTGAGGCTCTTCCTTATGTTGCATTTGACGCGCCGTCTGCGCGCCTTGACAGATTACACATTTTATTCTGGTCTATAAATTCAGTGCAGACGTACTTATACGTATTGATTCCTTGGATGAACTGTGATAATAGTGCTCCCGTATGAATATTTCTACATTACGTTTTCGCTAAGCAATACTGTTGTGATTGCGAACTTCAAATAGCAGTACTGTTGTGATTGTTTGTAAGACAGACGGTAATAATGGCGTGGGTTACGCTACCTTAAACTTGCTGTGACATTATTATTACTTATTTTGTGCTACGTTGGAGAACTTTGATAAATTTTAAGAACTTACTAAGCTTAAAATAGAAGTTATTAGACGTTCGTAATGGAGAAATGGCATAATAAATTTCCGTTGGTTTTAAAATGAAACCAACGGTGGACATTGTGGAGAATGATAGTAATTAGTGTGTGAGTATGCCTAGGGAACATGGACTTATGTAACGTAGCACATACCCCTTTAACTGGTGTCTGCCCGCACTGGGCGCCTGCACGGCAGTCGTTGCAGCTGCCATCATCAGGTAGTCGGACGCGGCTCACACCCACAAGCCAAGAAAATGCAGACAACGGCCACGAAAGTCTGCGATCTATTTTAATGTTATTTAATGAATCGGTAATTTTACACATTAAACATGCGTAGGGCAAATTGTTATTGCATTGTTAATTACTTTGGTACATAATGGAATAATGTTTATAGCGTGTTATATGTCGATATTGTACCAGATATTACATAAAACTGAGAATGTTATTTATAAGGATTTTTCTAAATGCTAGTTTGGAAGCACTCTTACATTGTAAATTTTCATATGATTCAAATGAGAGCTTTCTGTATTTTCGGCGAACATTGATCCATTACCTTTGTACATTATTATCTTTTTTTTAAATAATCATAATAAATTGTTTATATGAATTCTATTGGTTTTTCCATTGGTTTTCATCCCCTGGAGCATCAACCCACTTGATACTGAGTGTTTACATTTTCCTGTAACATTGGCAAGGTGGGCGAATAATTTTCTGAATGATTGCTTTGGTGGGTGTACCTATGGTGTTGCTCTCCCCCTCAGGGGTCGTTACAGAGAAGTCTGCGCACTCTGCTTGCTCCAGGGTTAATGAAAGTTGTGGAACGATCAATTCATAAGAAGATAAGGGGACTTGTGGTATCCTCTTGTAAATTCTGTTGGCTAATATTTTTACGATGTTTCAAGGTACGTCTACGGGGTGGATCCCCAAGGTCAACAGGGAGCAGTTGGCCGCCTTATTGAATCCTGATGGTGTTGAAATCGAGGAAGGGTAGTCTACCGAGGGGCTTCGGGCAAAAGCTCGGACATATTTTAAACGCACATCTCCTGGGCCCGATGAAGTTGGTGAGTCAGCCAGTTTTAATGCATTGAAAAACTTTCATTATGTCCCTTCAGAATTAAAATTCCCTAAGTTGTCCCATACTAATAATGTGGGGGTAGCTGTCCACTTTTTAGTCGAGGTCCTTGAGCTTTTCAAACTAAATGTTTTGACCTTGGAAATTATATATGCTGGGTTGTTATTAAATGTTCCCGAAGACCTTCAGGATATTTTGGGGTTAGCCATTGTACATAAGTGGGATTTAGAAGCTTTTAAAAATACCTTATTAAACAGGGTTTGTTCACCTCTTGCCATTGACAAATATAAATATAAAATCGAAGAGCGTTATCAAAAACCTGGAGAAACTATGAAAGAATATGTCACTCAGGTGATGAGGTTAGTGGAAGTGTTAGGTTTACCCTGTCAGGAAGAATATTTGACAAAGATTTTTTTTATAACCTATTACCCGAGAACACCTTTTTTTCCCACAGTCATCCTGTTTCAACTTTGCAAGAATTATTAGACAAGGTAATATATGTGGATCGCCTGAAGGGAGATTGTCATGTATCCCCTAAGTCAACAGGGGTTAAACCAAAAATGGAATGTTCCATGTGTAATCGTCCAAACCATGCAACCAGTAATTGTTTTTTTAAGGGAGGTGCCAGGCCCCAAGGGGGAATTCGATATGTTAAGGGGGATGAGGCAGTATCTAGATTGGAATGTAATATTTGTGGCAGGAAAGATTATTCTGCTGAAATGTGTTATTATAGAAATTCGAAAGGAAAGGCAGGTACTTCTAGGGGTATTATTAAGGATGAAACTTGTGCCACTGACAAGAATGAAGCAGGACCTTGTAAACAAGGGCAGGATAGTGGTGTCAGGTTTGATCATAAAAATAAAATTGAAAAAGATGTGGATATAGAGTATGTAAATAGAGGTAGAGTTCGTTCCGACATCCGATGCTATTATTGTGACCGTTTGGGTCATTATCAATATGAGTGCAGGCAGAAAAATAATACTATGGAATTCATGTAGTTAAAAGTGTACACAAACGAAAAATAGAAGGGTTATTGTTTGTGAAGCTGTATATAGATGAGCTTTCAGGTTTTGTACTGTTAGACTCGGGTGCGACTACCTCGTTAATTAATCATGACTATTGTAATAGCTTATTAAGGAAGTTATCTCCCGGAAGAATAAAAGAGAAGGGATCAAAGATATCTTTTTCCTTAGCTGATGGTGGCATGGTAGAATCGCAAGCTGTAGCAGTAGTTAAAATTAGGATTGAAGGTTATACTTGGAAAATGCCCTTTCAGTTGATCCCCAACCTTTCTCAAAATATAATACTGGGACTTGACTTCTTAGTCTGGGCTAAGGCTTCAGATGACTATGGGGCGCGAGAATTAAAATTTTCATTTATGCCTGCTGTCAAGGTCCCTTTGCTGAGAAAGAATATCGGTGAAAGAGGGGAAGGCATACATAATTTATCCTATTCTCAGCTGCAGGAGCTTGAGCGTTTGCGAGAGAAATATAACGATGTTATAACACCTCGCTTAGGACATTACACTGAGATGCCAGTTCAACTTGATCTGAAGGATAATGACCCTGTAAGTTCTGTGCCTTACCGTGTATCTTCCCCTAAGATAAAAATATTCAATAGAATTATTGGTGATCTGCTTCGTGATGGCATTATTGAAGAGGGTAATAGTAATTATTCTAGTCCCGCTTTTCTTTTGCCTAAAAAGGCTCCTGGGCAATGGAGAGTAATTTCAGATCTTCGTAGGGTAAATAGTAAAATTAAGGCCCTGCAATTTCCCCTACCTGCAATGGAATCTGTTTTCCAATATTTAGGAAATGCCAAATACTTTACTGGTTTGGATTTAAACTCTACCTTCTTGCAATGTGAACTGCATCCTGATTCTCGACCACCTTTAGCGTTTTGTACTCCCTGGGGTTTATATCAATGGGTGTCAATTGTGGTCCTCAGGTGATGAGTAAAATATTACATATGATACTGGGAAAGTTTATGTTTGAGTTTTTGTTCACCTATATAGATGACGCCTGCATATACAGTGATACTTTTGAAGAACATTTGGATCATATAAATATCACCTTAAATGCATTGAGAAAGGCAGGAATAACCGTGAACCCGGATAAAATATCTTGGGCCCAGGAATATGTTAGATACCTTGGGTTTATTATTGGTAATGGGACTTTGCAATCTGACCCCGAGAAAATAAAAAGTGTCACTGAGTGCCCTGCGCCTAAAAATATAAAGGGGGTTAGAAGATTTCTAGGAATGGCAGCTTTTTATTCTCGTTTCATTAGTAATTTTTCAGACTTGGCAGAGCCTCTTAATGCTCTTAAACGTAAGAATGTGGGATTGCAGTGGGGTGCAGAACAAGATAAGGCTTTTCGGGAAATAAAGGACAAGTTGGTTACTCACCCTGTTTTACATTTGCCTGATTTTAGTAAAACTTTTCACCTGTTTGTTGACGCTTCAAGCTTTGCGGTAGGAGCTGTGTTACGGCAGAAAATTGAGGATAAATTCGTACCAATAGTTTACACTAGTCGTTTATTGACATTAGCGGAGAGGAAGTTTACAATCTACGAGAAGGAATGCCTTTCTTGTATCGTGGCCATGGAGAGGTTGTCTAATTATCTATAGATTGGTAAATTTGAATTATACACCGATATTCAGGCCTTGAGTTGGTTGTTGGCCTCTAAGCAACAAGGGGGTAGGTTGGCACGATGGTTAGTCAGGCTTACCAGGTTTAACAATAACATTAATCACATTAAGGGGGCCAACAATGTCGTTGCGGATTTTTTATCCAGGATGTATGATGAGAATCAATGGAACTTAGATACTAGTGTGGAAATTGAAGAAGGGGGAGTGGAAGGTGTTATAAAGGATAGGGTAGTAAAACTGCTTGATAAAGAAAAAATAATGAAGTTAAGGGGAAAGGATAAGGTGGATAGTTGTTTAATCATGAAGGAAGAAGGGGCGGAGAAGGCTGAGATAAATTTGTTGAAACAATTTCCACAGGTATTTTGTAAGTTGGAGGACTGTCAGAAGTTAGATAACTTTTGTAAAGAGGTTAGGGTAGATGTTGGGCAAACTAAGTATGTAGTTTATAAGCAATTGGTTGGTGAATGGAGCAAAAAGGGGAAATTTCGTGCCGTAGTCCCCATAAATATGAGACATATGGTATACAAGTATTACCATGAATCGTTTTTTGGTGCCCATTTAGGCATAGATAAGACATTATCTAGGATATCTGAATTGTTTACTTGGCCAGGAATGGTGGACGAGATCACTCAAAGGGTCCGTACTTGTGAAACCTGCCAGAAATCTAAACCTAGCAACACTGTACGGCAAGGACAATACAGCATGGTTCCCGCTAAATATCCATGGGAAAGGCTGTATGTTGTTGTAGTTGGTCCCCTACCTAGATCAAGTGCTGGGAATGTATACCTGCTTGAAGCGGTTGATGGGTTCTCAAAATTCGTTTTTCATTTTCCTATGCGCACTCAGAAGGCCAGTGAAATATGTAGGATAATGGGTAAATATTTGTTCCCTTTCTTTGGCTCACCGATTTCATTGATATCTGATAACGGGATTAATTTCGCGAGTTTCTAAGTAAAGAATTTGTGTTTCAACTGGGGAGTGAAGTTGGTACATATTTCGCCATACCATCCTCAAAGTAATCTAGTTGAACGTTGTAACCGTAATTAAAAAATGTCTATAAAATGTTTCCAGGGAGTTGCCCAACGTAAATGAGACGATTTGGTTCCGTATTTATCATTGGCATTTAATAATGTGGTCAATAGTTCCACTAAATTTTGCCCTTTAGAATTATTCTTCGGGCGGAAATTGTTCCACCCTATGGTAAATGCGTGGGGCCTTGTAGATGATGACTGGGAGACTGCGGATCATACACAGCTGGAAGAAAAGTGGAAAATTGCCATAGACAATCTTGTAAAATATCATGCAAGGGCCGAGGAAAAATATAATGTAAACAAAATTCCAGTAATATTTAATGTTGGTGATTTGATTTTAGTTCGCTCGCACTTTTTGAGCTCTAAAACTGATCAGTTTTCAAGTAAATTGGCTCCTTCCTGGCTTGGGCCTTATAAAATAGTGCAAAAGTTAACTCCTGTTACCTTTTTAGTGCATGACCCTAGTTCCCCTGTCAAAAGATTCAAGACCCACGTGAGAAATAGTAAACGGTTTCTGACCAATGACTAGACGATTAGATTCCATCAGGTGTGGCCCGACGTTAAATCATCAGCCAAAATACGGACAACCGTAATGACATATTCAAGTTTTGGGGCAGTGGCGTATCGTCAGGGTAAGCAAGGCAAGCAGTGCTTGCCCAGGCAGCTTCCTGACAATTCTCTGATTATAAAATAATAAATATTTACTTGTAACCTTGTCTCCACTAGAAGGTTACTATGACTCGTGCAGAAAGGTGTATCTTTTACGAATTCCGCTCGGATTACAACACTGTCAATTGGGAGATAAGAACTCGTAAACAACCAAAGCAAGCTGTTGAAAAGCGCTTGCAATATCGCTTCTAGTGGATAGAGTTGCAGCGATAGTATTCGGGAGAATGAAGGGGATGGAGGGGTGGCCGGGCGGAAGGAACACGGGAGGGGATTGGCTACGTGACACTGTGTTAGAAGCTACGATTGCAGTGCTTTTTCGCCGATGTATTCCGAATATAGCCGAACCTAGCAGAATTGCCACTTTAGTGGTTTCGTTACCAGTTACTGCGATTTCAGATAATCTACTACCAGTCAAGTTTTGTAACTTATACGTTGATTTAACAGGGCGGCGAAGACAGTTCAAACTGATACTAGTAAATTGGAAATTTTCTTTTCTATTGATAAGACAGGTCTCCGGTGATTATTCCAGTGCCATTAGTGGTTTTCTATAAACTTCAGTTGGCAACACTGGTCACCGGCAGTTCGTTTTACCACACGAATCCAATATGCTGACAAGTTCCCGCGCTGCACGGTAATACTGCCCAGTGAATATTTTCCTTTTTTATTTAATTTGGTTATTGTTCGTTGAAATTTACCATCATTAGCTGGACTTTCTATACTAGGGATTAAAAATGGTCTTGCGAGACTAAAAGCAAAGATACATAAAATGAATGAAACTGAATCACGTGAACGCAATTGTTGTGTGCGTGGATTACGTGCTAAACCTTCTCCAGCAGTGTTTTACGTTTCAGCAAAGACGTGGCCTTATCAAAGAAGGGAAGCCGACGCCCGAAAATTGCGTAATTTAACATGTTTGTAATCTTATTAAAAAATTATCTTTATTCGCATTTTTTGTAAATATTGCAGAATTAATTTACCTAATGGTGTTTTGTGCTGTTCTCATAGATATATCTAAACTATCCTTGTGAGATAGATTGTTGACGGTAATCTTTTGTACGCTATACTTTTACAATGAAACACTTTGGAAACCCAGTTTCCGAAAGAATACTAAAGGCTACGCTACAATTGATGTAGCACAGGCACAGGCAAACATCAAACGTGTACATATAAATATCGTAAGCTACATTTATCGCCGCACACGGACAGATGTTCGGGATGTCTCCACAGAGTGTGATGGAAATGATGTATGGTATATTATTTGTTTGTGTGTTGGCAGCACTAGTAAATGTAATTGCTTACATTGTAAATTTGTTTTCGTAATCAATGAAAAGTGTAATGCCCGATCTCCCAAATTAATAATTCATAAATTTTGTAAAATGCCACGCTTGTTTACATAAACTAAACACGTGGGTAGAAACCTTATACAACTATAGTCAAGTTAATTCCAAACTAAGCGATAACCAAGCTCCATATGAACTCGGCAGTATCCTCATTTTGATTGGCGGCGCACACGCACAGGTCACAGAATAATTTTACTGTTTACCAAACTTTCTGTGCACTACAACTAACTTTGAAAATATGCAATTTTGCAGCGTTAGTATTACTAAGGTTTTATTGGCAACTGGGATTCCAAAACTTTTCTTTATAAAAATATAAATATTGTTCAACAGTGTTGATGGCAGGATATTAAACGAAGGCTTTATGAGAGTGATGATTATAATAATGCGCATGCCTCGAACATCGGCCGATCGGCCACATCACCAGCCGTTATTTTCCAACGCAGCATTCTGTAGATATTAACATGACAATCTGACCGACTCCCTGGCTGGCTCCTTGGTTTTATCTTAAGATATCGGGTATCCCGTCATATTGTCATATTGCCTTCACACATCCTGATAAATAATCTTTGACGCGATGCCTCTAAACTGGCTGCCACGGAATATGATTTTTAGTAGGTTTTATTATTTCTCTCTTTCTCTTTGTTTAATGGGGTTTTCGGTATTCCGTTACAATATTTCTAGTTTTAAGCACCCCATCCCCTTTTTCTATCTCTTTTTAAACGATAAAACCCTGGTAATCGCAAATGTGATTGGTAGCTTGCCTTTCAAATTAGGTCACGCTTCGGCACTGGTTTGGGGTAATGTATTGTTGTAAGATGGTAATGTAGTTATTACAATCAAAAGGAAAGGAGAGAGTAACCCCAATAATAAATAATAATAGTACCCCTGGCGGTTGCCAAAAAGGTTTGGTATTTTATTCCAATATATATATATATATATATATATATATATATATATATATATATATATATATATATATATGTGTGTGTGTGTGTGTGTGTGTATTGAGAGGTGGAAAAAGGAAAATTTTTATTGTTTAACTTAGATAAGGGTTGTTGTATTGTAGTGTTGTGTATTGTTTAATCAAAAGGTATGATTATTGCAGTAAATATTGATTGTTATTATTAATAGGCGTAGCGTAATGCTAGTTGTTGTAATTATGTGTGTCTATATATTGAAGGAGTTTACACAGGAAAAAAATTTAGATACTATAATATTAAAGTTGACATAAACTATTATTGAGAATTAATTATACTGCAACTAGGAATAATTTATCACATTTCCTTTAAATGTTGGTTGATTTATTATGAGTACAGAAGTGTTATGTTTGTCTGGAAATGTAAAAACCCAATGTAAATAAGAAAGAAAACTTTTTTTGTTGTTGTTGAGATATTAATGCCACGGGTAATTTTTTTTTTTTTTTTTTTTTTTTTTTTTTTTTTTTGGTTTTTTTTTTTTTTTTTTTTTTTTTTTTTTTGTATCTCCTCTGAGAGAGAGCTGCTCCTTCCTGCTCCACTACGTATTCTGCTCCAAATCAGCATTCATCTTTGCGAATCTCAAATATCTGGACCAGAGATGAAGATTCAAGACTCGTCATCGTCAAGTCATCTCAAATTAAGAATGGTACACCACATCGCAAGATGGGATGAAGCCTGGCCATCTTCAGTTCTGTTTTTCTGATGTGAAAGATTATGTTTGTACTGTTTTTCATCTGTTCACCTCGGTTAAACTGTAGGGGGGAGGATTAAACGTGTTCACGTTAATAGTGGAACAAGAAACTAAATGTTGCATGGCGATCGCTGAGGCTCTTCCTTATGTTGCATTTGACGCGCCGTCTGCGCGCCTTGACAGATTACACATTTTATTCTGGTCTATAAATTCAGTGCAGACGTACTTATACGTATTGATTCCTTGGATAAACTGTGATAATAGTGCTCCCGTATGAATATTTCTACGTTACGTTTTCGCTAAGCAATACTGTTGTGATTGCGAACTTCAAATAGCAGTACTGTTGTGATTGTTTGTAAGACAGACGGTAATAATGGCGTGGGTTACGCTACCTTAAATTTGCTGTGACATTATTATTACTTATTTTGTGCTACGTTGGAGAACTTTGATAAATTTTAAGAACTTACTAAGCTTAAAATAGAAGTTATTAGACGTTCGTAATGGAGAAATGGCATAATAAATTTCCGTTGGTTTTAAAATGAAACCAACGGTGGACATTGTGGAGAATGATAGTAATTAGTGTGTGAGTATGCCTAGGGAACATGGACTTATGTAACGTAACACTTACCCCTTTAACTGGTGTCTGCCCGCACTGGGCGCCTGCACGCACAATTATCACCGTGACTTCTCGAACTCAGACTAGACGAATGTTGGCTTGAGACAATTTGCTAGCGCCGTACACTAGCGACGCGTTATGAGTGTTTGTGGAAACTCCTATTAGACTGGTGGCTCCCTCTTTTCGAACTTAAATTTTCGTGTGTCGTAGGTGAGGCGCATTGATACATGGCTGGATTATTTACTAAGCACTGTGTTCATCCTCATGAACTCTTTTATTTCCGAGAGAGGGGATGGTGGTGGAATTCCTTGATCTTTGAATTTCTTATATACCGGGTCCGGACCCTGGCAGGGGGGCTCTTCGTCTGGTTTTGGGGCCAGATCATCATCGTCGCGTCCTTGGTTCATTGCCCGGGATAGCGATCATCGATTTATTATGGAAGTAAACTACGTTTCTGCGAGGCATCGACAAAATATTTAAAGTTAAGTGTGGTTTCCATGGGAGGCTTTTTGAGGATAGTTACTGCGCCGTTTTGGATGACATAAAAGGGCATATCATTATTTGTTTATATTTTGGGACTTTGTGTGATGGATAATGAATATCTATAGTTTTGCGTGGCGTAGCGAACTAGGTAAAAATCAACGTTTTTTTCTTTCTTGGGCGCATGATTAATTGTGTTTATTCCGGTCTCATCCTCTGTGTTAAAACGGACAAATATGTTATTTAATGAATTGGTAATTTTACACATTAAACATGCGTTGGGCAAATTGTTATTGCCTTCTTAATTACTTTGGTACATAATGGAATAATGTTTATCTCGTGTTAAATGTCGATATTGTACCAGATATTACATAAAACTGAGAATATTATTTATAAGGATTTTTCTAAATGCTAGTTTGGAAGCACTTTTACATTGTAAATTTTTATATGATTCAAAGTGAGAACTTTCTGTATTTTCGGCGAACATTGATCTAATATCTTGGTGAAATGGTTAAAATACTTTGTACATTATTACCTTTTTTTTAATAATCATAATAAATTGTTTATATGAATTCTATTGGTTTTTGCATTGGTTTTCATCCCCTGGAGCATCAACCCACTTGTTACTGAGTGTTTACATTTTCCTGTAACATTGGCAAGGAGGCGAATAATTTTCTGAATGATTGCTTTGGTGGGTGTACCTATGGTGTTGCTCTCCCCCTCAGGGGTCGTTACACAGTGGTTGCAGTTGGTGTTGCAGTGGTTGCAGTTGGTGTTGCAGTGGTTGCAGTTGGTGTTGCAGTGGTGTAGTTGGTGTTACAGTGGTTGTTGGTCACGAAACAATTGAACACTCTTTTCTGGTGGTTTAATTTGTTTGTGTTGGAATAAAGTTCATAATATTGAAATTTTTAGAACAACTGACCGATCATATTGAAGTATACTAATATGGTTAATTTAATTCTGACATAAAACATAACTTTATTTCTTATTACTTTAAACACAAACCATAACACCAATATTCGTGTCCGAAGTGTGTATTTTCAAATTATATTATTTCAGCTACGTATGGCCCGTAACTATGTGATATACAACCGTACACTGCCAATCCAATGTTCGCACACCAACCATTTTCCCCCTACAACAAACGCTTATTGTGCCACAGGAGTAATTAGGCTTGCAAATTAATTTTAAATATCAGTCAGCTATATCGCTGTCGTATTGGGTTCATAGAAAATAAATCTTAATGCAGATGGTCTTATAGCCTCGTCGGCTACGCAAGTCACGAAGTGGTTGATAATATTGAACTTCCAAACTTACAAAACCAGACGGAGACGGAAAAAATGCCCACACAGGAATATTTGCTACTGATATTTCAATATCCAGTAAAAAAGACACACAACCCTGGAATAGCACAGAAGTCATTAGAGACGATTATACACGGGAAACCGAAATCAAGATGGCCGGAGCTGTGGATAGAACCCGGGACATGTTTAGACATCTCTGTCGCTTGTGGCAGGTACTACCGTCCTGTACCTGATCCCTAAGGCTTACCATTATATAACATTCAGATCTTAATGCCGGAGGGATACCACCCACCCCGGTGTAGTCAGTTTGTGGCCAGAGCAGTCATAGCCAGGTGAAAGATAGGGAACTAGAATACCACCATCAGAGGGAGATACGCTCCTTCCAATCGCGGTGGTGGGTAGTGAAAACCCACTCACCTAGCAACAGAATACCTTCAGGATAACTGGAGGCATCTACCTTGCTGAGGGCGAGGCTATCCTCCTCCACGAAACCGCTTCGTGGGCGAGTCCAGTAAGACGGATCAGACCATGACCCAGGGCGAACCCCAAGTCTACTCCCTAGCGGGAGTTATACCACTACCACTCAGAGTCGAACCCGTGATCGGCTCAGCACAAGGCTGGGGCTTCACACCGATCCCCTGAGTACCTGTGATATACCATGCATCCGAGTTTCACCCGAGAGGGCTCCAGAAACCCTTCTCCAGATCGACATTGCTCGCGAACCCGGGACATACCCAAAGCGACAGCAAAGTGTTACTGTTGCACCACCACGCACAGTACAGGAGTACTTGAGTTAGGTATTACTGTTATAGCCCGCCGCGCTGTGAAGTGCTCATAATGAGAGTATACACTTGTAGAAATGTTTACCGAATTGCGTTGGCTGCACACGCTGGACAGCTCAGACGCAGAGTAAAGCAGGAACCTACACGTGGTAGAATTGACACAGAGCAAGGTAGTCAGTTCCGATGGCTGCACATAATTGACAGCTCAAGTACAGAGTAAAGCAAATTCATACAGGTGAGAGGCTGGACAGGGCGCAATGTTGCTAGTTGCATTAGCTGAAAAATCTGGACAGCTCAGGAGCAGAGTAAAGTAGACAATACATGTGAGAGGCTGAACAG
>PNEQ01003869.1:0-12962 GCA_003012365.1 Medauroidea extradentata
TATATATATATATATATATATATATATATATATATATATATATATATATATATATATATATATACATACATATATATATATATATATTATAGTGATGCCTTTAAACAAAGACACACTGCAATCAACCACGAGCAGATATGCAGATGTGCAGATGTACACATAAGGGATAGAAATAAAGTGTTGCACGAATCTTTCCCCTATTGTGAATAATTTGTCAAAATGACACAATCATCGAGCGTTATCTCTTGCACAGCAGTTACAGGTATCAAATTTAGGTGTCTCAAATAATACAAAAGTAATTAATTTCTCTGGTGAAATGTCTGCTCACGTAGCATGCAAACGCTGTTCTCTAAACTAGTCGTTATTTAAATTTTTTTTCTCTTTGGGATTTGGCATTCCATAAATTGATTTGGATTTAGTTTGTATAGCAGGGGCTCTTAAATTGATCCAAGATGGCAAAAACTCTCTTAACCATGAATTACAAAAATTATTAAAATAAATTTAATCTGCTGAAAAAATTCTCATTAATGGTTCATTAATTAACCACGCAAAACTCCTTCTACTATTTTTTTCTGTTGTTCGTCTCATAACGGCATGAATAGAAAAGGCTAGTCAGAGAACAGCTCATCAGCTCTCCTTATGAACGTTTACTTGATACAAATTTACGCGTTTTGAAGTCGTGCACAAATAAAAGTTGATTTACGTCTTACATTAAAGCAAGTCCTTTTCAGAAAAGTCCAAAGTAATACCATTAAGAACTCATGTTTTCAAAATAAATTTATGAGTTGTGTGATATTTATATAACATGTACATTTGTAAGCAGATTGTATTATTTGTTTAAAAAGAGCGTGATAATTTCGTTGGTTTAAATTCAGTTGAATAGTGTATTTCCTTAAACATAAAACTAAATAACACTTGACATGAAACATCGACACTCTAAGTAGTGTAAAACAATTAAAGATAAAGTCGTTTCTCAAATTATCTGAGCAAAATAAATTTTACAGTTGATTTCTATGGTAGTGTTACCCCTACCACATGCACCTAACAATAAAATTTAATACACATTTTCGGGTTTCGTTTCCATAAGCTATCATCGCGCAAATATTAAAACACTTCCTACAACTTTCAGTTGTGAGTTTACATACCGAATATTTTTAACAACCGTGTACCGTTCCTCAGTACATGACTCGTCGCAGGAATAATTTTTTATCGGAACTGAAGAATTGCAAGTCTCAAACATACAGAACATTTCTTAACTAACACGCGTTATTGTTCTAAGGAATTATGTAGCATTAAAGATAGCGTATGGGAGGATACACGACAGCAGAAGCTAACAATCGGAGAACAGGCTTTTGACTGGACGCCAGTTAGCGTTTGCCGAACCCAGTATGGTGGCATGAATTGAGGCCCTACTATGAACGAGAGACGGAATACGAAATACGGGAGAAGTGGGAGTACCCCGAGAATACCAGGCAATCTACGGAAGTAAAGTTCGCCGCGTTTCTCATGTACGAAAGTTCGGGGGTCGACTCGGCCGGAAATCGAGCCGGAATCGTCTTGGCGGAGGGTGAGCACTCTAGCCACTATATCAGCCCTGGTCCTTAATATCATATAACATATTGAAATACTATACAAAAAATCTTGTACTGGCAGTTCGGGATAACGAGAGCACTCAAAAAGCGCTGCAAAATGTCTGTCTTTAACCAATTCATATCCGAGCGTAACGGCTAACGACTGGAAACGCCTAACGTCTCTGGACTCGTTACTTGATGTTTGCGCGTGTGAGATAAACTGTGCAGTCGGTACGAACCTTTACAGTTTGATTTTAAAAAGGTTATTTCATATATGAAATACAAATATGACAATTTCTGTTCATTTTGTTTCTGTAGTGCTGTATTAAGTAGGAAAATACATGGAACTATATTTCATAAATTGCTGCCAACCGTACAGTTTTAAGGCAACTAGTGTTGATGCTGAATAATATGCAGAAACAGCTAGTGGTATTTTTCAAAGGTTTTATTTTATTTTTTTTGTTAAAATAAACAAGGCAATATCTTGCAGCAGACTGAAAGCGAGCGCCGTGTTAACCAAGCTTGTCTAACTGACGTGGGATAATTTTCTGACTGTTAATACTATAGTTTACAAATTTGTAAAAGTTTTCACAGATAAGGTTAAAATATATGCTTCACGTGTAGATGCAAAACGAGTAGTGAAATTACACTTCGGCTGCGAAGCTGGCAAAAGATTTAGTCGGTTTACAGATTTATTTTGTAATATATGTTCTTCGTTTGCAAATGTGACTCCGGGATGAACCAACCTTCATAAGGTTATTATAAATGTGGTTTCCAATCGCCGACCTCGGTGCAAACGTGAGAACGCATCACAGAATAGAAAATACTCTAAGTAATAAGATATCCTTTCTGGAAATAAAAGTCGGAGCATTCTAATACTCTGGGTAGTGCCAGCAAGCATTGTTTCTGTTATACTTATTTCAAAGATTTCTAACAATGTTGTTAGAGGCAAAAGTTTGTCGAAAAAATATTTTCGCAACAATATCGTGTCTCTAATACGTTATCTAAATGTTCACCTATTAACATTGCTGTTTTATATTCAAGTTGGTAGAGTTGTCCAAAACATAGCTACACATAGTTACATAGATTTGTCAGCTCAAGAACGTCCCCCGAGGGTTTAATGTCAAGGTAGATCAGCTGACAAATTATCAGAACGCTCTCAAACTGAACTGGAAAAATTATCCTTAATGAATTTGTTGTAAGACTATAATTCAAATGTATGTATTGTAAAAATAAAAAAGTGTTTTGAAATGTTGAAATGAAGGCCCGCGAAGTACTTTGTACGTATATATAAATATATAGGTATACATATAATACACATATGTGTGCGCGAGAGAAAATAAATACGAACTGTGCTTAGTTTTGGGCTCATTTATCTCACATGCCCATAAAACCGCTGCGCCTAAAAAGTTTTCTCTGTGGCATTTTGGGAATCGTGCCGGACGATGTAGTTAATCGGCGAGTTTTCTCGAGAAACTCCTGTTTCCCCCGCTCTTTCATTTCGGTACTGATCCATGCATACCTCATGTCACCCCACACCAGCGCTAAAGACTTCGAAGTTAAGCACTGACCAAAATCTCGCACTCACTCTTCTGCATTTTTGGAATGATTTTGCGAACTTATTTCCTAGCAATAGAATTCTCCGTATATATTTAGGTGCCACAATATATTTTATCGAACACGCGTAATTCATGTTAGTTGTGTTGGTCATCCGTTCCCCCGACAATTGCTATCACGTTACAAAGTGTGACACAGTTTCGTCAGTGCTCCATATTAGGTTGGAGAAACTGGCTCATTCTTATCGTGCGAGAGTGTGCGCTTCACGAGATCTGTTGAGCTGTTATCTCGGTCGTGACTTAAGCTGAGTGCGGCTTGTCGCCCGACAGATTTCTTAGCTCAGAGCTGCTCACTAGGCAGGAAAGTGTCGGTGCGAACAAGTCGTGAGTTGGTAGGTCTACCTGTGATAACAACCGTTCGTATTCTACGCTCTTGTTTCAAGATTTGGAAAACATTCTCATATTGACTCTCAATTTTTTGTGGGACGGTGCAGGACCATCAAGCACTAGCGAGTCTTTCATTATTGGATCTGTGAGTATCTAATTGCGCTCCAATCTCACGTTCTATCTGTAACTAGGATACGATTAGAAAACCTCCGAACAATAGGAATCTAACTAAACACAGTCGCGAAAAACGTTTACCGACTAGAAATTGAGTTTCCTTAATGTCAATCAAGTAACTTTATTCAGAAAACAATTTCCCTTATTTAAATTACTGAATCTTGCAGTTGAAGTAATAGAAGGTTTTTATGTTAATTAAGCTAATGAAATTAGGTAAGGGCTTAAAATACACACTGGACAACATTTCTAAGTTTATTATAAATTTCAGAACTTTCTAGAGCAAAAAAGTTCTATAGTAAATTGCAGGAACTTAATTTTGTTATTATTGACAAAGCTAAGAGTATAATATTCATTTTTAAAGGTACGCTGTATTAATATTGTAATTTCACTTTCAGCATATTTTCTTAAAATTTTTAATTCTTAATAGAAGAATGTTTAGTGATATGGCTAGAGTGTTGCATGTAACGCAGAGATTTTTTACGTTGCTACACATACCTTGAAAACTTTCAACACAACCATGTCCAGGATATCTTAAGGTTAATTTGCTATTATTTTCAGTGACTTTTACTACCAGTATTGATTTGATTCAGTTGTACGTTGTTACTCCCGAGAAAGCTGAGATGTGATTTTCCTTGAAAGTTATGACTGAAAACTTCATAAGATATCCTGCTGTCGTAAAACAACAAACCGTCTAGTGAATTCACTTCACCGATAACTCCCTTGTACCAAGTCCAGAAAATCTGTAATTTTCACCCCTGTCCTCATTATTTCGGGATCCATGGATGAGTACATCTCAAAAGTGCTCCCTGCACAACTGTAATAGGTGTAGAGAAGTTACTACTTGTTACACATAGGTGCGCCACCACCCGATGTATCTCCGACAAAGTGTGGCAGGACTCACCATGCCACTAATCCAGATCCGCTATAAAAGCAAGATGGGAGCAGTTGGTAACCGAGAGAAGGAGATACGCTCCTTCTGGTCACAGTGGACAGAAGTAAAAACTATCTCACCTTGCAACGGAACCAACTGCGAGTTGAATCACAGGTGACCACCTCGCTAAGGGCAAAGTCTACCCAGCCTCTACGAAACCGCTTCGTGGGCGAGTCCTATTTTGTGTAAACACACTGAGAAAAAGAAATGGTACTATAAAATATAATTGGTTTCCCTCAAACAAATGGTACGTTTATATATGGCAGAACAAATATACATTTGGTAGAACTAAATAATATGTTTGGTGAAATATGTTTGTTCTTACCAAGCTGCATTTGTTTGAGTGAAACAATAAGAATGTTTTAGGTAACAATCCTGCCATTGTCCGGTTGTTTAAAAAAGAAAATAAATTAATTATGCGCCGATTTTCGTATTTCGGAGATACTATTCACGTTTCTAATCATGTACTGCATGTTTTTATGCAAAGTTAAATTTCTTGGCAGAGGTGGGATTTGAACCCGAAAACCTAAAATTAGATATATTTTACCTTAACCACTAGATCAGCAGAACTGTTCAACGACGATTGGGTTATGATGATATATCAGGGAAAGTTAACAAAATTGGGTATTTGTTTATTAAACCGATAGAAAATTAATGGGTTGCGTTTGTTACATTGTTTGTTATTAATAACCACATTTTAACGAAATTATATATTGAATGAAACAAAAACATAACTAACCAAAACGAATAAGTTGCCAGCGTGTCCGACATCTTGATCACGTTATACAAACAACTGTTTGTTTAACACAACAATGATATTACATCTTTCACGCAAACAAATTTTAAGTACGTATACGGCGAAACAAGTATATATTTGGTAGAACCGAATGACATGTTTGATCACAAATGTTTGCGCTAACCAAACTACATTTGTTTGAGAGAAACAACAACGAATGTTTCAAGTGAAAATTCAGTTTATTGCCACAAATATAGACTGAGACAACTAACTGCGACTTGGTCATGCCAACAAAATATTGTTTAACTGAAACAAATATGTTCAACCATATTACCTGGTTACAGTAAAAAAAATTTTTATGTTTTTTTGTAAACAAGGCGTTTTTAAGTGAAACATCGCATGTTTCAGTAAAACACATATTCCTCAAACAAATATATTTTGTTATGTGAACAATTTCTTTCTCTCAGTGCACTAGACAGACCAGGACGCACCCTGTAAGCCTTCTCCCAAGCAGGAGTATGACCACTACCACTCTGAGTCCAACCCGCGATAGACTCAGCACAAGGTTAGGTCTTCACGCCGATCCCCTGAGTACCTGCGAAACACCATGCATCTGAGTTTTCACCCGAGTAAGTGTTGACCTTCCAAGGCTCCAGAATCCATTCTTCAGATCAACATTACTCGAGATCCGCACCGCAGGACACTACTGCGTGCCTCAGTGGGGACATGCAATCTGTTCGTAGGTTGCACAGCAAGTTGGAGATTCCGTACCCACTTCTGGAAACTGGGCGAAGAAACCCCGCCGTGGATCTTTCTCTCGTGCACAAGGGAGGCCATCACTTCCCCGGTCTTCTTCCTCACTCCGATAGCCGCTGTGCCAGCACTAATGTTACCAGCCCTGACCACGAGGAGGTCGGTGCAGAAATATTGTTCATTGCTGGAGAACATCTGCAGAAGCACGCCGCCTCATAGATGATATTACTTAACATGAACTAGTTAGCAATTCCTTCTTTGATTTATGATGTCCAAGCATTGTCTGGAGAAACGCCTAAATGTTTACTTTAGTCACGTTTAGGCGTTAATCGATGTCTGAGGATGGATGGTGCATGAAAAATAATAGTTTAGTATTGTTATGACACATTTGCTACTCACTCGTGAGCTTGAGAGGACGAATACCTAGTTAACTCTCTTACTCTAGTTTCCGTCAGCAAAATGCTGTTTTATAAATTATCCTCTCTTATTTGAGCGTGCTTCAATATTTTCCAAACTCTATCTGTTAGAAGAGAAATTACGAATGATGGTCATCTGGCAGCCATCACAGTCGTGGACGACTAGAGGGATACTGATATGACACATGTGTGGGTGTGAGACAGTTGGCACATTTGCAAGTGTAAATATTACCTGCGTTTGGTAAGAGAAAACTAATTGCTGATTATGAATTTGAGACCTAATAATTAGTCAAATTGCCTTATTTGTAATATCAGTATAGTTTGAATCAAATTTCAAGCAAATAACGATTTTGTAATAAACGTATAAGTAGAGACATGAACTTTTCGCGAAAAGGAATTTGCCTCACTTTGTGTCAGTGACTTGTGTGCACGTCTGCAGACTTGCTTCACGGTCAGAGATTGGATGTTTTGACATTCGTGTGTCGTGGGGTTTTACACGCAAATCACAGACGTGTGGCGTTACAGTAACCTTATTGTGATTGGTACAGTCAAATGAGAAACGTCACAGTTCAAAGGCACGCTGCCAATATCTATGAAGCAGAACTGCAGACGTGCACATAAGGCACTGGAACAAAGTGGGGCAAAATTCTTTTCGCAAAAAGTTCATGTCTCTACGTATAAGTCAGCATTTTGAGATCAGAAAACACTTATTTTATGCATTGCCAGACACAGTGCTATAGTTCTGAACCGAGAGAAGTGGGCAGAAATAAACCAATAGATTCGTGTTCAGGAGGAGTCCCAATCCGAATATCCACAGTTTTTCGAAATACCCTGGGCGATGGTGCAATTTTTTCCTTATTTCAGGCCATGTCCACTTACCTTACTATCCCTGATTAACTGCGTAGCTAGCTCTGACTGTAAGGACTGAGCTATCGACGCAAAGATTAACTTATACAACCTAAATGAATAACGTTGTTAATTAACTGACTAGCATTCATAATTGGTTGGTTGTTTTCAAATAGCGCCGAGGTAACTTTGTCCGAATAAAACACTCCTTTAAAAGTATCAGGAAACTAAATCCATCGAGTTCATTTGGCTGATTGTGATTATATCAAAATAAAATTTTAATTCACAAAAGATTTTGCTAACATCTTTAACAAAAGTAAGAAGTCAATTAAAACTTATTAATGTGTGTTTCAGTGGCCGAGAATATTTTGTACTGGTAAATAGGTTGCAAGACAAATTGGACGGTGCTATACGTCAATAGACTTTACATCAACTGATAGTTCGGTATAAAATATTTTTCTGCTTTGGAACAGTCTCATTATAATTATTCTACTCCTATATCACGTGGTTATTAATATTGGATTTACAGGACTAATATACTTTTTGTAAGACTTTTTCAAATCCGAAAATCTTACAGCGTGTTTTACTGATAACTTAAAATTGGCACATAGTCTATTGACACATAACACAGTCCAATTGTCCTTGAAACTATCTCGCTTACAGAAAATAAATATTCCTTTTTAGCAAATAAAACCTTCCAAGGAATATTTTAACGAAGAAAAATATTATTTTCTTTGTTACAAAGAACAAGTTTTTTATGCTTAAAATTCACCTTAAAATACAATTTTACTATGAATATTATTGTTTAAATATTCAAACTGCAATTTTTTTCCATTAGGATAACTATTGGCATGCAACAAAATTTATTTGGAAAAATAAAATTCAATCGCAACAAAATTTGTACTGCATTTGCTACTAGGCTTATGGATTGGAGCCGCGTCTGTTAATTGCTGCCTTGCGACATTTCAACAGTCATTGCAGTTGCCATCTTCAGGATGATTTTGACCACGGCGCCAACCCAAGAGCCTAGCAACAACAGCCGCGAAAACCTTAGAACTATATGCTGTGTTTTTTTCGGAGTGTAGTTCAGACATGTTAAGTGGTATATTCTTCAATATGTTAAAAATCACCAGGTTGCTGAACGATGGCTGCGCTGGTGTGGTGGGTAGCATTGGCGGCCCTGCTTGCGTCGCCCGCCGCCCCTCGCGAGCTGAAGCGAACCAGGAGAGATCTGACAACACTGGGGTACCGCCTGCCGCGCTCCATCGTGCCAGAGCGCTATGAGGTATACCTGGTGCCTTTCCACCCTGAGCTGTACAAGTTCTCTGGCAATGTGACCATCACTGTGATGGCAGCCGAGGCTACCAACAACATCACCCTGCACGCCAACTACCTGCAGGTCTGTACACCCGTCCTTAGCTTGTTATCGTAAGAATTCTGAATGCTCTCACAGTGCATGACAAACTTTAATATTCAAGGTTGTAAACTGAACTCTGTGACAAACCTTGTGTAAAAATTTAGGTAAAGCTATGCAATGCAAGTTTTTGCTGGCGCAAATCTAAAGGTAGAAATTCGTGGCTGAATGTCGACATTGAAAACTAACATTTGTTACCATGTAAAAGAAACGAGCAATAATTTTTCAATTTCAAGATCTGCAACTGTGAAGAAAAAGTTCAGAATACCTTTTAACTTAATTAAATAATGGGGTTCATCAAACCTCTTGTAAGCCGCTTTATTGCCTACCAGTAAGACTCCACATTTCGAAAACGGTTCACTTGGTTACAACAAGTCCACCTTCTTTGTTCATTTTGGGCCTCCTGTTACGAACTGATTATTTTAATAGGTAAAAAAAAAAAAAAAATACAGTGGAAAAAATATTGTGTGCCAAAAAAAGTTTTGACCAACTAAATTATTTCAAAACACAACACTAATAAACACAAATTGTCATATAAAACCGTGCAAAATACCAAAATTAATAACCATGAATACTAAAATAACAGTACAACACAACACACAAGATTACCAGACAAAGCACAAAGCTGGATGAAACCACGAGGTTCGGGACGATCTTAGTAATATTAAATGGCCTCCCTACCTGCGTCTGAATTTCTATGCAATGAGCAGTTAATTGTTTTCATACGAAACTATGAGGGCACCGTCTAACACGCGCTGTAAATGTGTTGCAGTGTGTTCGTTAATAGTTTCTTTTCTTTAGTTTTGCGGTGGTTTCGAAAAAAAATTTTAACGCAAATTAATACATGTATCGAAAATTCATTCCGGCAGTTTTAACACTTGTATATCATCGTTTGTATCTGAATTTTTCTGTTGTAATACACCAAACGGATTTTTAGATTTTTTGCCCCTGAAATATCACATATTTTGGTCTCAAAATAAGCCAAAACGAAGAAAAATAATTTTTTTCTAGCCAACGGTACATTATTTTTAAAAACCGCTCTGGCCAAATTGTGTATTGTATGACTCTACGCAGTGTCAAATTTTTTCAAAGCATTTCGATGAAAAAATATTTGAGTTATTTTCAATTGTTTGAAAGAATTGAAAGATCATGGCCTTAACAAAACTACTCCATACGTACCATTGTCCTAATGTACGAAAATAAAAACTTCGGACAAGGACGGAAAGTCCTTGTTAAGAAGGCATGTTCATAAAACACTGTTTCTAAGCCCTCCAGCATAACTAAAAACAACTTATTCAGTCTGTCTTGCTTCAAAATGTATTTACCTGACGAGACTTAGATATAATCATGCTCTGCACTTGGTACAGACGTTCCACCAATAAAATTGTACGGTAACCGATTGAAGTCCCATAGTAGATATTCGTCGTCGGTAATCCTGCACGGTAGTTAAGCGCCTGGCTATTTGTGGTAATGAGGCATTTTATGCGTCTCTCAATGTCGCCCTTATAGATCCGTTGTTTAGGAGCCTCTAGCGAGCAGGTAGGCGACACACATCAAATGTCTCTATAAGTTTAAACATTTTGCATGCTTATTATAAACATGATATTTGACTTGTCAAAGTGACAAAATTCAACTATCTCAGGCAGTCGTATTTAATGAAATACCTACTGGGTTCGAAAAACACAAAGAAAGATAAAAGCCTTTTAATTGACACTCTGTATCCAACTAAAAAAATTATATAGCTTATACTTAAAATGCCACAGGATAGTAAATAATAGTGAACAATAGCAAAGTACGTCAGCTGAGTGGCTTGAGCGTAAAAGTGATATTGCTTATTATTCACCAGTCGTACACACACTAAGTGCTTGATCAATTTATTGTTTCACATACAAACGCAGCATATCTGAGAAACCAACTTTAGGACTTGGGACACTATAAGCCTGCAATGACATGCTTGTAGCGTGCTGATTTCCCCAAGAGGTGACACACACACACACATATATATATATACACGTATATACACGTGTGTGTTAAACTAGCCTAACCCGGCAGACGTCCTGACTGTTTAGCTGTTTATATTTATTTACCTTCATATGACTATCATGGCGATCGGTTGTGAACGCTTAAGGGCGCAGTTCACCCCAGTTTTCAAAGTATTTATTTATTTGTATATTTGTACCAGATATATATTTTTTTTTTATTTTAGACAATCTTCCTCTTAGGAAATGAATGTATCTCTCATAGTTTTTGCGTAATGAGTTGTAAACGTCGAAATTTGCACTTAACGGTTTTATGTACGCTACAAAAACCAACTGACATACCGAACCTAAAAAATTCACAGCGTACAACAATGTTGTAGGCTGTGATTTGACACATATAATACATATTAAATATATGTTTGAAATTTTTTAATTTTCATTTTAAAATTTAACATATTTTATTAAACACAAAAATATTATTTTTTATGTATGACAAATCATAGCCTACAACATTGTTATACGCTGTGAATAATTTCGGTTTGGTATGTCAGTTGGTTATAAAGTTGTGTACATAAAACCGCAAAGGGCAAATTTTGACGTTTACGACTCATTACGCAAAAATCATTAGACATACACAGATTTCCTAAGAGGAAGATTTAATCACAATATATGTCTAAAATAAGAAAAAACGGTCAAACGGTGTCATAGTTAAACGACCTCACCATCAATACATGCATACATATCAATATCCGATGTGTGTATATACACTTATATATACACACATATATACACTTATATATACATATGTATGTATATGTACACACACATTTAAGGGAAGCAAATAACACTTCCATGCGCGACGTAAATTCACCTGACAAATGTACGGAATAGTTGGTTATCAATAAAGAAAAATTAATTTGGGCGGAAATATAAAAAAAAATATATTGTTGTGTTGATTACCCAGAAACTTATAAAAAATACTAAAAAGCTTGGAATGAGAAAGATTCGAACATTTCACCATTGGCTTAGTCAACAAACAGCTAGACCTCTTATGAAGCATATTGTTTGTAAGGCATGTAGCTGTGTGTGTGGTAATATTATGACAACGTTAGCCGCTCTCGGAACATAAACATTAAGACTTCTTTTGTTGTCAGCAGTTTCCCATTACAGAATAATGAAAAGTGGGCCGCTGTAATAAATGCATAAAATCTGTCAATCTTAATACAATGCTTCGCTGGGCTAAAAGTATCTATACTACTAACGCAACAGCATTTATCATGAGATATCTGGTAAAACCTAAGTGATAAAAATCAATCCCCATTTTGAGTATTTTTTAAATCTGTAGGAATTTCCTAAGGTTTTTCGCCTTGCGGGACACATAGCACTGTACTTCAGAACGATATTGCGTTGAGCCAGCGGAATTATTGCAACCCTTGTGCTGTTTTACAGGTCTGCCGTTCACATAGCATAGGAAGTTGGCGATTTTGTTGAGGGAGGGAGAGAAAGTTATTTTTCTCAAACACATTGTTAACAATGGATCAAGCAAATGCATAGAAATCACATATGAGGAAATATTTTTTTTATATAATATACCGGCTACAAACGAAGGTGATATGTAACTTTGGTAGCTTATATATATTTTTTCAATAATTCAATTACTTTATTTCCAGCGAATTTCCAAACTTGCAAAAATATAGCAATTTGAATTATTTATATTTACATAGCATTATAATAAAATCAACTAAATTTGAAAACCAGCTTTCTTAATTGTAGCTGCTGCTCGCAATCATCGAATTTACCTGAGACCGAAATCTACAAACTACCCACAGTGGGTTGTGGGAATTGTAGTTTCATCCATAATGCGTTCTGAGCATTTTGCATTTACCCATAGCGCGTTCCTAGTAGGCCTATTTTCAGATCACCTTCAACCCTCCGCTGATACATCAGATAGTTCGGTTAGGTAAGGTTACGTGAAAATGCAAAATACTCTATAACCGTTGGGTTTAAGACTTACGGGGACTGGTAGTAAACTTGAAGATAGCTCTCCGTGCCACGTGTTCGAGTAGGCTAAGAGGCGTGGCTAAGGGCCGGGGGCGCGGTTCATCACAGTGACGTGTCTAGAGGAAGTCGCAGTGGTGGGGGTGCGAGCCATCTGCCTTGTCCTTCCCCTATCTCATTGTAAGCCAATCTCCCTGAGAG
>PNEQ01003869.1:13962-143073 GCA_003012365.1 Medauroidea extradentata
ATTTTGTGTTTTGAAACATTTTTTTAAAATACTCAACATCGCGGAATATGAAATTTAAACTTATATATAAAACAAACCATCTTTATTCTCGTATGGTAAAAAAAATAAATTGTGTATCATTAATACTTTAGTTAATAAACGATTGCGAATTGTTATGTGTTTTTGAAGTTTTGAGGTAGGGTCCACAGAACCCTTAAATGCAAAATACTCTGAACGTGTTGTGGGAGAAAGTACAATTCGCACAACGCGTTGTATTTCATTTACCCAGTGATCGAAATATATACACAGAAAGGGCTGTGTACATTGCAACATGCCCGCGACGCTTTGCGAGTAGAAATTTCGATGAGTGGACCAATTCGGATATTGCTAGTAGCATATGTTTCCTTAGTGATATGCTGAAATCTCTTTATTCTGCATTAACATATGTTACCTTTATTTGCTCAAAATGATGTCATTACTGCCATGCCCTCTATTTCCTACTGTTTTTGCGTTAATTATTTTTTTTAACTTAAACGAGAGCAGATGTCAAAAATCTGTCTGACAGTTTTGTTTACAGCGTTTTATTTCGTGATAACTAATTTATTTTCAAAGCAAGAAGTTAAATGGTTTCGACTAAAAAGTCAATTAACCAGAATTTCGTTAATTATATAATTAGCTAAAACTATAGTATTTACGGCCTTGGAAAAATCAGCCTGTATGGAAAAGACGATTTTAAACCAAATTGCCAGAAATATTTATGCTCTAGTTTAGGTGTAAAAAATTAATATAGCTAAATAATATAAACAAGAGAGCATGGTCTTAAGAGTTATTTGGGCCTGGCACATGAGCTTTGCTGCATAGCTGTAGCGTGGTACAAATAGAGTTTTTTATGTATGACTATTAAACGGGTTTCCAATGCATTTATATGCCGGTCGTTTTAAAAATTAGCGTCTGCTTATTAATAAAATGATTGTCAGATTCTCAAAAGTATTAAAAATGGCTTTTCGACGTTGCTGTAGCTGTAAAAATATCAGCTGCTATCGTAAAACAAAATGATAAGAGACCTGCGTTCGACTTTATCACCTACTTTCCACAAATAAAATAGTAGTGTCACATCTTAAAATCCCATTTTAAAAAAAATTACGGAAATACTGCAAGCTGGTTTAGTAATCTGCACTTATAGATGAAGCGCATGTATTGGAGTCGATGCATCGCCTTCCCTAGTTTCCATACCACAAACGAAAAATAAGACAAGGTCCCAGTAACTCGTAATATGTACGTTTTAAAAACAATATGATAAATTTGGCAGAATTGTTCTGGCTGGGTTTCTTTCCTTCAAATCGCGCCGTTGGGCGTTGACGCAGGTGAGCCGGATGGTGGTGAGGACGATATCAGCTCCGGTACGAGAGCTGACCGTCAACGGCATGGACAACAGCACGGACGACGCCCGCCACTTCTTAGAGTTGCGGCTGAACGAGAACCTGGCTCAAGGCTCGCGCTACGAGCTCATCTTCGAGTTTATCGGCGAGCTGCGCGACGACATGTACGGCTTCTACCGCAGCTCCTACACCGTCGGCAATGAAACCAAGTTAGTTCTCCGCCTTAGTCACGTAGTTCCCTTAAAATTGTGCTTTATAGCCTACTTTCCGCACGAGATCACCTTTCCGTCTGTGTGTCTGTGTTCACGATAAAGTGAGCACTGCTTGACTTTATCTTTCAGAAATTTTAAATGTGGCATTTTCCATGAAACTAAAACTCAGTGTAAACGTTTCACCAATCTCAAAACTTCACGTCGTTGGCTCCATTTAAACACGGTTTTTGGTTATTGTAAGTGTCGGGCACTGCTCAGTTTAATGTGAACAGCCTATATATGTGTCTGTGTGTCGATATGTATATATGTGTGTGTGTGTGTGTACCTAAAAATGTTTGAACCGGGGGACCTGATTTCTTCAAATTTTGTACACATGTAGCACGAAATATCCTGACCTGAGTTTTGTGTATTTCGTTTATGCCACGTTCATATTTCCAAATTGTAACATTTTTCGATCACATGAAACATCTAAGGATTTGTATTTCAGAATTTCATCAAACTCGCGCCACTTAAAGAACCTAGTATGGTGACTTAACTTTTATGTATTTAGTGTATATCTACATAGTTTCGAAATAGTGGTCTTTATGTATATAACTTCATCTGACTCGGTAGACGTAGTAAGTTGATTTAACTTTTGTGTATTCCGTTCATGCTACGTTTATATTTTTTAACGGTGGCCATGTTTGTATTTTTGCAATGTACGACGTATCTAAGGAATTATTATTCCGAGATTCATAAAGCTTGGTATACATATACAACATACGAAGCTGACTTTACTTTAAATGATTTCGTCCATCCTGTGCTCATATTTTCTTAACGGTGGTCATTAAAATTTTTTGGCAGTAGCTACATGCATAAAGAAGTATTGTTCCTATTTATTTTAATCTTGTTACAAATATACTACTTGGTTAATTGACTTCATTTTCGGGTATTTTGTTCATACTATGTTCATATTTTCAAAACGACAGCCATGATTATACTTTTAGCATAGTACGACGTATTTAAGGTGCTATTGTTCCGAACTGGTATTTATATACTATTTGCAATGCATGGTTATTTTGATTATTTCGATCCTCTTGTGTTCATACTTCATTATGGAGCAATTTAAATTTTTTTAGCAAAGTATGACGTACCTAAAAAAAGAGAATTTTTTCCTGTTTGTTTTAATCTTGGTACTCATATGTCGCTTGGTTGGTTGACTTCACTTTTGTATACTTTTATCCAGTATTTACTTTGCAAAGCGGCGGACATTTTTCTAATATTATCATAATGTGACACATCTGAGGAAATTTGTTTCATAATTTCGTCAAGCTTGGTACATAAACACTTAAATACAACGTTCAATTGACTTTTTGTTTTTGTCCACGCTATAGTAAAATTTTCAAAATGGAAGTAATTTTTTTCTATATTTAGCATAACGAATAATTTGACATATGTGAGTATTTTTTTTATGGATTTCTTCAAACTATGACATTCAAATACCTGTTAAGATTAAAAGGTATTTGAATGTCATATTTGTGTGTTTATCAGTACTGTTGTGAGTTGGGAGATCGTAATAAGGTATTAACCAATTACGAAAGTAGGTCAGTGTCACATCAGAAATTATGGATAAAGGACACTTCAATTTAAAGTAATATATTAAATACTGATGCACGTATGAGTGACTCTGAATGTCAAATTCAATCATAAAAATTAGTTGCAAGGAGATAAGAATAATACCAATGTTTTTAAGGAACTGCCTCCTTAAGATTATTGGTGCATGGAAAAGAGAGAAATGGTTATACTGCGTGGTGCCTTTTAGAGTGGTAATTTTTGCTTCAAGTTACGTGTCCTGAAAACAACACTGGTTGTTGCAACTGCATCCATGAGGCATTTGTTTGGGTATTTGAAGTTCGCGTTATTTTTCACAAAGCCCGCTGCAAAGAACGTATTTAATATTACGTCATAATCAATGAGGAAGATAATGAAAATAATGGCTTAACTTAGTAACTTAATTGAAGTACTTTTCTTACTCAGCTGACGTATGAGTAGTTACCTGAAATGAAATAATGTTTTGTATGGAATTTTTATCGTTTTTGTGATCAAATTTTCAGTTACTTAACAATTTCAACTAGAATATCAGTTTCTTCTAGTTTTGTTATAACTATTTTTTTAACTTAAACGATAGAATATATCAAAAATCTGCCTGGCAATTTTGTTTCAGATTTTTTGTCGTGTTATTTTTTTCAAAGCAGGAAAGTATACAGTTTCGACTAAACCAGAATTCCGTTCACTGCATAGTTAGCTAAAATCATAGAGTTTTGTGCCTTGAAAAATTAAGCCAACAAGGAGAATATGATTTTAAAGAAAATCTGCTCTCATTTAAGCGTTAAAATATAATATTGCTTAAAAAAAAAGTAGAAACTAGACAGCGTGGCCTTAAGATACCTCCTTAATCATCGTTAATATAACTTAAATACTTTTTTTTTGTAATTCCCGTAAAATTATACTGTACGTTTTAAGAAACTCAGTTTAAAAAATCAACGAATTTAAAATATGCACTATGAAACTTAAAATGTGCTGATAAGTTAAATGTGTCGTAATTTTGTTGCAAATTTTATTTTCTTTGTATTTTTATGTTTTTGTGGGTTTATCTGCGACTTGGCAACATTCGCAAGCAATGGCGTATATCCATGACTACTCATCTTGTCTTAAATGTGCACTGTGTCACAACTTTAAAAATAAATAATGTGACATGGCTGAATCCCATATATTGACTGGCTACTCTTGAGCACTTTCGAGAGCAAGATTAGGGAATTACCAGACACGTACGAGTTTTACGTAATTATTTGGCGACTGGCTGGAATTCATTGACCTACACTCTTCCGAACACACTCCGTGACTTTATTGTCTCCCTCCGGACCGGCGAGGGCGTGTGGCCACATTACAGGATAGTCCACATTTTACAGTTCACCTTATATCATTGGTTGAAAATAAACCTTCAGGCGCGGCACACAAACTGTGGACCAATGTGGACCAACAGCCAAAGTCAGATGAGTATAATGAGTATACAGTAACTTGGAGTCTAGTCTGCTATAAGAAAATAACGCAAATTGTCAGGCCACTGTGAGTTACATTTAAATTTACACACCTGTGCAGTGGCGGCTCGTGGGTTGTTGCCAGGTGGGGCTGCAAATAGTCGGAATTGTACACTCTTGATGAACGCGCCGTAGACCAACTACCATGAAATATTTGCCGGCTACTAGATCTATTGTGATCACTCAGTAGTAAGGGGCACCTGCACATCAGCGTGTCAGTGGCTGTAGAGTCAACCAGTGCACAATCCTGTACAGCTCTTGGCAACTGCAGCCCTACTTTACAACAACCCACGAGCCGCGACTGCACCTGTGTAAACTGCATGTAAGTCTGAGCCGACTTTTTTGTTCATCGCAGTACAGCCCATATCGCAATAGCATCTTCTGAACCTTTTTTCTCACTACCCTGAAAACTATCAATTAGTAGGCTAAAAACGCTCAATAACAGCTATCCGCAAATTTATTCGAGTATTTTATACCATTGGCAGTCATTTCCACAACTAAATTCAGAAAACTGTTAACTTCCTAAAGAGATATCTTTAAAAGGTACCTGTGCTCCACCTGATATACGAGTACATGTAAATTCATATTCTTGCCCATGGGCTCCCAGCTAGGCAGCGTCCTTAACAGCCCGCATCACCCACCATATTGAATTTATCTTCACCTCTTCACGATCCAACATTTTAGCATTATTTGTTTATAAATATGTCATTAGCGACTTAGCATATTAACTAATCTGCATTATGTGTATGTATAAGTAACCAATAATAATGCAACCCTTAAAATAATATAAAATTTAACATAAAAACTATTCTTACGTTTAACAAAACCTAAACAACATTCAGTAAAATTTCTGTGTGTAGAGACGCACTCCGTCGTAAACTTAAATGTTCCTGTAAAGTGACATTAACAGAAGTTATCCTACTTATCAGTCAAAATAAAAAATTATAAATTTATTCACAAGAGATTATGCAACCCCCTAACAACCACCATCGTATGACGAAGGGTTAAAAAGTGTGTGACACGGAGCATTGTGATGGTTTACGAACTATTTATCATTACACTTAATCACGTGTGTATGATTGAATGTAATGGCGTAATTAATAAGTTGTTATTATCTCAATTTATTGTTTCTCTTCGGTAGGAATAGTTCGATAAGAAAATGTTATAATCATGCCCCCAGACCCACGAAACAGAGTTTTTCACTTCGTAAATTAGAAAACAAAACTTTACTTTTGTTATTAATTAATGTAACTTATTTAAGGACTATGAAGTGCTCTTTATCTTATTAAGAATGTCAAAAATAGAAAAATGTGTATATAAAATGGTAATAAAATTGTAAGTATTCCCAACATTGAGACACATCATCAATCAGGAACGTGATGCTTCTTCAAGTGACCTATCAAGGATCTCTGAAAACATAATGAAGGTCATTGTACCTAATAAATTGGTGTGCTACATAAAGTAGCGCAAGAATCTTCATTTAGCATCACATTAATTAAAATGCTATACACGTAAAAATAATCACTAACGACAATCGTTTTACCGTTACTTACCCCCCCCCCCCCCCCAGAAAATATTTTGCCGGTGTACTACAGCCAATTAACGTATAAAAATTAAGAACGGTTTTTAGAAAAATAAGAGCTTGAAGCCACAAAATCTACAAGAATGGAAAACTTTCTTTCTTTTTTCATTTTAAATATAGAATCTAGACCTCTGTGATAACCTAGTTTCAAAAATACTCGAGTTTTTTAATTTGAAAATAATTTTAACATCCATAAACCTCTCGCGCAGTAATTTTCTAATGTTAAAATTATTTTCTAATCAAAAAGCGAGTATTTTTTAAATTCGGTTATCATAGAGACCTGGATATTATCATATTAAAATTTATAAAAATGACAGTTTTCCATTATTGTAGATTTGTGGTTTCAAGCCCTTATTTTTCCAAAAACCGTTTTTAATTTTCTACTCGAAAGTAAAGCACGCTACCACACAGTGCTATATAAATAAACTTCCGCTGATAAAATTTCTCCTTGGCAAAAAAATCTCATTGAATTATGATACGTAGTTTGAATTTCATTGAAAGATTGAGTATTCCAATCGTCCGCTCGACATTGTACCTTTGGATACTCCTTAAAGTACCATTGTAAAAGTGAATCGGCGTGAATATTGGCACTCTAGTTCAGTGCTTGGCTCGTTGTGGTGATGGGGCATTTGATGATTGATTCAAGGTCACCCTTATAGTTCCGTTACTTTTGAGCCTTTAACACGCAGGTAGGCGGCACCCTTAATACAGAATGGAATAAAGAAGTGTTCATAATCAAGCTCGTGGTCTCTGCAAGTGCTGAATGCTGTTCGACCCTATTGATGACATTTTCGCTGAGATATGCATAATGCACATATCTGGTGCGTTTACGGAATGTCACTCGGTTATCCTGGTTAGAGTAATATTTCATCTAGAGTCGCAACGTGTGCGTAACTAAGGTATCTGCTTGCATGCGTCCTATCAAATACTTGCTAAGGTTTGTTGAGCGAGAAATCTGGTCACGTGGTCAAGAAAACCAAGTCTACTATAGTCTGTCCTGATATTTTTGCAACCTGATACGTTAAAGTAACTAAACAGATATATTTTAAAGATTCATAAGCCAAGCTTTATGATAGATATATAGTTTTGCACGTTAATGTTCAGGCGGATATTGTATGTTGTTAATTAATAAGGTTCAACTAAAGTGTACCATAAATTTAATGTTGTACCAGTTTGTTACATATTTAAGTGTTTATGTTTAATATATGTATATATGCTGTAATGAAGCTTTTCTGAGTGTGCTGCACCACATTATAGTTGATTGGAGTGGTGTATTATTTTATTATTGTTTTCTGTGAATGTTCATACGTCAGTGAAGGTCTTGTGACCGAGTATCATCATGTGAGATATCTCAGTGGAACTAAGCATGTGACAAGTTCCGAGAGCTGTGTAGGTTAGTGAGCGAAGACTCGGTATGATTATCCCTTATTAGGAAGTTTGGACTGTATGAACCCTTATTACCTCTAAGGTGGAGCGGACTTCTTGGGTTTGGTTATGGTCTGATGAGGTGCAGGGAGACTTCCGAAAAGTTAATCAGGAAGCGTAGTTGCCGTGCGGCACAGGAGTGTTTTGGGGACGAGGTCTGCCGAGTATAATCAGAACGAAACTGTCTGACCAAGTGGGTCAGTGGGTAACTTGTAATTATGTTACAGTGAAAAGTTTAATTTAAGATTGTCTGCACCAGTTGTAAATGTCTGTACAGGAAACACCTCTGTAAAAGTAAGAGGTTAGAAACATCCAACAGGTGTTCTTATGTATATTAGTGAACCTCATACGAGAACCCGCAGATCTCTTTCTGGTAACTGTAGTAATGAGACCAAGCAAAAATAGAGCCAATTAACCTGGATTCCGTGTGGAAGGCTACAGTAATCTACCAGGTTACCCTTTGCAAAAAAAAATTTGTCCGTACATCAATGCCTCTAGACCAGATGACATGTCACGTGGCTGTTTTTACAGGTTGCTGGCGGCCACTCAGTTCGAGATGACGCATGCTAGAAGAGCTTTCCCTTGCTTCGACGAGCCGCACTTCAAAGCAACATTCCAGATCAACATAGCTCGGCGGACCAACATGACAGCGCTCTCCAACATGCCATTGATGTCCACATCTGCGCCAGAGTAAGAAGATACTGCACAACTGTGTTGCAGTTTCTTTGCACACACTAATAATATTTTGTATCTTTTCAAGGCAAATACTTCGGAGCTCAGTTGACAAGGAAATTCATAATCCTTCAAAGGTTGCTATTGTAAAAAGTTGAAAGATTATGTTTGCAACCGTCCAAGGTATATCTTCGTATTTGTACTTTCAATGGGGAAAAAATTAGTTCTGAATGATTCATTTTATTCTGATCTCGAAATTGAAGTTATTCTGAAAATTGCAGCTAATCAAAGTTTTACAAGAAATTATGCTTAGTAAAGAATCATAGATTCACCAAGAATCGAATTTGTGTCCTTCAGGTTCTTAACAGCACACACACTCTTTAGAGTAACTCAAAGTACTGGCTTCTATGTCGTTTATATGTTTATATATAGCCATTTCTTTAATATTCTTTATTCATCAGAATGTCATTATAAGATTTTTTTATTTCAGAAAATTGTACGCCATAGGTCATATAACTTTTGATAATTTTCGACAAACCAAAGATTTTAGTTGACAACTAAATTCTACTTAACGTTGTTACGAAGAAAATCATTTTAACTTTACAAATAAATATACAAAGGACATATCTGTACATTTACCAAACTTTGTATAAGTACAAAGAATTTCCTGTTAATTTGACAAAAAAAATTTCAGTTCAAGTCTTTGCAAGATAACTAAAAAATAATAGTAATTTTAATTCCTTAGCGTAAAGAAAATTTCCTAACGCAGATACCAAGTGATATGACCCGGTTTCGAATTTTTTTCTCTATAAATTCCCTAAATCTGTCCAGTGAATGAAGGGGTGGTTCCTTAAAAAAAAAAAAAAAAAAAAAAAAAAAAGACCGATTTCCTTTCTCCAATTTCAAATAATTTTGTAAAGTTGTGTATCATCCCCTATAATGGCTTTGCTGTTGACGAGACTAAAACCCTACTTTCTCACTAAATTTCGACAGTTCTTAAGGAACTTACGTTTTATGTCCATCTCTTAGGCGATATCAGTCGACATGTTTGCTTTAAAACAAACTTATGTAAATAAATAGTTTTGGAGGTTTGATTAGTGCCAGTTTAGCCTCCTAAGCCGTACAGGATTCTCCCGTACCTCTTCAAGGCATAGACGACATCCACTGGGGTGACATGCTCGGTGTAGGAGACAGCACCATGAATGACGTTTTCAAATAACACTTTGAGCACGCCTCGTGTCTCCAAGTAGATGAGTTTAGAAATGCGCAACACTTAGCGAAAGTACAGATAGCAGCATGACTGGTGATTGATACCGTGGATGCTGTCGCGCAGCAACTTCCAGTGACGCTTGGCGCCACATTTCGCCAGGCCCATGCCGCCCTCTCCACGCCCAGTCATTGTACTCTGTTATAACATCATGCGATATAAACAGCCAGGGTCCTCAGAACTTCCCAAATTTAGTGAATTTATAGTAAACAATGTATAAGTGTACGACAGTCACCTCTGATTCAAACATTTTCCAAATGCAGTGGAAAGATTCTGGTCAACATTGCAAGCTACAGACTCCTTACAATGCTGTTTATGTAAGATTTTTTTTTAATATTGCAACGGAGCAGATATCGTTGAAACGTCACATAGGTGGTAGTGTTTCTAAATTTTACAGAGTATCTGTTTTGACGCGTAAATTGTCACAATATTTTTGCATTTTTACTGCATTATCTACGTTTATTTCATGACGAACGTTACTAAAGTAGTTTTTGAAAAGTTTAGGAAACCTAAAAATTGTATGTATACGAAAGTGTATTTATGTTCGAAAGTTAATCTATTAAAATTTTTCTTTGTGATTACGTAGCTATTTATACGCAGATATTGTTTAATATTATCATTACTGAGTGTGAAAGTAGGATAGTTATTTGACGTTTTGTAGAATCTATGAAAATATATAATGTATTTATAGGAAATTAGAAAGTCATTCATGTACACATCGCACTTGAATTCGCAAAAATGCAATCTAATGTTCTCTCGTCTACCGAGTGTTCTTATTGTATGCGGTGACCAGAGAAAACACCCTCTATGCTACCCCCCCCCCCCCCGTACCGCCTTGTGTTTTCATTATACAGCCTAAACGAGAGCAATTGTCTGAGTATACAGATAGTGTTTTTGTGTGTAAAGTAAGTCAAAGTAACAAGAAAACAGCGGTCAAAATGGCTTGTTCCTTCATCGCAGCAAGTACTCAAATAGGACAAACTAATACTTACCGGAGTTTGTCGAAGTTGACGGCATCCAGAGTGACAATATATGCATCAAAAATAACTGCTTTAATGAAATAATAACGCTCTGAAATTATGTATCTCAAATAACGAATGCAACTAACAAACAAGCAAACATACAATCAAAAGTGAAATGTAATAACAAAAATTTTATTCTAAAAATAAGACAGAGCTAATAATTATACAAAATAAAAATTATATTCAATTTCGTGTTTAGTCGTAGAATTCTAGGCAGAAGTTATTGCTGCCAACTTCGGACGTTTTCGAAGGAAATAAGGTTCTCGCCTATTAACGTTAAGATAACTCTGTCGTTATTGGTTGGCAGCCCTGCCCTGGACAACCGAGTGTGGGACCGCTTCCAAGAGACGGTCAAGATGTCGACGTACCTGGCGGCGTTCGTGGTGGCTGACTTCCGCAACCTGTCGACGGCCGACGGCAAGTTCTCGACGTGGGCGCGTCCCGACGCCGTGCAACTTGGCGCCTACAGCCAGGACGTCGGCCCGAAGGCTCTCAGTGTCCTGGAGAACTACACCGGCATCAACTACCTCCTGCCCAAGATGGACCAGGTGGCTCTGCCCGACTTCGCCGCCGGAGCCATGGAGAACTGGGGGCTCGTCACATACAGGTATGTGGACAACCTCGTTACGAAGTCCAAGTGAGGAAAAATCGTAGTTTTACCAAATATCATAAAAATACAATATGGGAAACTACATATTCTTATCATAGTTAAAGCGCGAGATGTTTTAACAACGGCGAGAGCAGGAAACACTTGCAAAATTCACATTTCATATGTCTGTTTTCAATGGTGGTTATAAAATTACGGACTGAATTTCTCTTAGGTTAATAATACGAGAAAGTATATATTAATATGTTTAATTTTAGCTAATCAAAATAATAACTAAAATAGCATGTCTACATTCTAAAATCACGATTACATTTCAATTTATAAATAAAAATATATAAAAATAAAACTATCCATAGAGCAATGTGCTAATTAAGAAGAAACAACACTTATATCGGCGGGAGCTGGAATCAGATAACATGTCTCGTGTTTTTCTTATGAGTTTCCTGTATTACACTTTACAATTTTGGTTTTATATTTGTGTGAAATAATGTTAGTTTTCTGGATGTTACTTCAGTGTACATTTTCCTCTTACGAAAAAATTAGTCAGTTTTTCCATATTGGCATTTAAGAGTCAACATTTGCATGTTTTTCGTTCTTATGAGCAGCAAAAAACGATGGGCATAATTAAATGAAAAAATTCTCATTCATAGTAAATGTTACGGGTCAATGCTTTACAATTTTTAATATCCATTACAAAATATTTTTTTCTTTAACTAATAGATAAAAGAGGCATAAATGTCAAATTTCAAAATTTTTTGTAAATACGAAAAGACTTTCTAATAGATCTTAAACCATATTGAGCAGTATTGCGTAACATGTAGTTTCAATTTGATTTTTTTTAATGTCAATATGTTCATTGGTTTCTGCGATTTATAAGAACAAAAGACATGTAAGTATTGACTGTATATAGTGTCATTATGGAAAAACTGGCTGAGCTAATTTTTTTGTAAGAGGAAAATGTTCTCCTAAGTCTACAAAACAAATTATATTCTTTGTAAATAAAACATTACTATTTTTCCTACTTGAACACCCTTAATTTGACTACCTGGGTGAACGTATATTGCGTATTCGAGCCCTACAAGTGCGGAAACGATAAGGATAACACAGTACGCGCATCACGCCTGAACCTACCCTCTAAACATTAAGTTTTTAAAAAATACAGTTACTCAAATATATGCAAATATATAAGTACATTCAACAATTTTTTTATGCCAACAGTTTTTACGCGAAATTACAAATGAGTCATTTTGTAATTTAGTACATTTACTTTTACTCAAATATTTTTTCACTCGCATCGTTTGACTAGTTTTAACTTTGGTTAAGTAGCGAAAATAACCATTTCGCTACTTTGTCTTGCGCTAGTATGAAAACTATAGAACTAGAGAATATTTTGTTTGTGGGAAATGACTATTAATATAATATGTAAGAGTTAGACAGTGTTTGATACTTATAAAATTACAAACTTTCAGGTGAAGAGCTCCCTTAATTGAGTGCCTAATTCTCGTTATTCTGCGTAAATTGGACCTACATTTGCTTCCACATAGCCTCCTAAAACTACTAGATATAATTACCTTTATTGCCCTCCTAATGAGGACACTTTAACAGCTTGGTTTATTACAGTACACGGATTTTCTCATGTGGGAATCGTGCCGGACATTGCTGTTGGTCGGCGGGTTTTCTCGGGGACCTCCCGTTTACCACGCTCCTTCATTCCGGCGCTGCTCCATACATCATGTCACCCCTTTACCAGCGCTTAAGTTGACTGCTGACCAAAATCTCTTCATTTCACTTACGTGCACATCTACAGCTCTGTTTCACGGTCATTGGCAGTGTGTCTGTGCAGAAACCTTTGTCGTTGATATGTTCCAAACAGGACAAGATTTCAGCGACGCTACTCGTATGTGATATGAAAGTATAACTACAAGATGCTGTTAGTTACAAAAAACATAAAAATTACTGACCAGATATGGCAGAGCTGCAGATTTGCTCACTAAAATCAGCTAATGCGAACATATTTTCGTCAACATGTAGTCGTTAGTTCAACCCTCATAAATGCAAAGTTTTCGTTATTATATCGTGGTTTCCTTTACACGTTGGATGAGTTGTCAATTGAAAAATTCCAATTATATTTGTAAAATTAATTATTTTCTGCATAATACAACGTGTTATTGAATCCAGTGGCAAAAAAAAAGAGTCATGATAGTAATACATTTTCCGCTTTGAAGGTAAACAGCCCGAAAAGAAATTTCAGAGACTTTTGAATTTTCTTCTTCAAACACTCGTTAATAATTACAAAAATAATTTGGTTCATTTACGTTTGTATTCAAAAACGTTTCACTGAACTCCGTTTCGGATAGCTTCAGTAAAATTCACACCTCTGGGAGCACTTAATGTTTACATTCTGCACAATTATTGCTTCTTAGAATTATTTTTCTCTACTCTACACTGTTAGGTAAGTATTATTTAGAAAATATTTTAATACCTTTGGTACGTAGGTCTATAATTACTTTAGTTTACTTTGTTTATTTTTAATGTTCCACTTTTTTTTAAGTTTATAATGTAAGACCAAAAAACCGAGAGGGAAAAGTATAACGGAAGATTTATGTTACAAGATGCCCCGTAGAATAAAAAAATAGCTACGAAAGAGTCCAGGACTTTTGATGTATCGTAATATTTTTGTTTTCATGACGTCAGTAACAATGCAAATATATATATATATTGTGTCAATATTGTGAAATAGGAATCTCAGCATCATTCCAGTACCATACTCCCCGTCATGTCATCTGCAGTCCATAAATAATGTTCATTTTCCGATTTAGTAACGATTCGTTTTGAAATTGTACTTCGTTGAAATCAGGGAGGCACGCTCCGCAGACGACTGTATCCTCCTGGTAGCGACGCTCAGAGTTCCATCAAAAGGAAGAACATGTTTTCTCCTCCTTATCTTCACTTTAGCAGGCTGCATACATCATGCCCTCCCATGACAAGCTCCATTTTGAGGGCAAAATTATAGGCATTAATAAAAAATGTTCAATGATTTGTTGCAGAGAAAAAAGTAACAGTCTTGTAAGAACCGCGTGATTTAATTTATATATATATATATATATATATGCTTATATATAAGAAATGTGCTGAAACAAATGCGTAATAAGTACACCTCGTGAATCCTGGGCGAAATTGGAGACGAAAATGTTAGTGGCAAAATGTTGTACGACGACAGTGGCAACACTGCACGGAGAAAGTGCCCTCTTGCGCTCCACGCGTGTGTTACGTGAAGCAAACGAAGAATCATGTTTGGACTGTTCAAGATATGAACCTGCGCCCATAATATGCAGGATAGAACAGTAGTTGTAAGATAACTAAGATATCTGTTGAGCGCACGAGGTGGACGAACAACAGTGCTATGTTGCCAAATTGTGCATGTAGAATGTCATCGTACAACATTTTGCCACTGACATTTTCGTTTCCAATTAAACCCATGATTCGCATGGTGTGATCAGTATGCGCCTATTTCTGAACATGCTGTATGTTTGTGTGCGTGTGTGTGTGTGTGACTACTCTCTTTCCACCAGACGATCCGGGTACGATCCTCAGTGGGGCAGGTTACGGAATTTTCGCATGTGGGAAACTTGGAGCACGTTGCCTAGGCTGGCGAGATTTCTCAGAGTACTCCCGTTTCCTCCTCCATTGCATTCCATCGCTGCTCAATATGTAAGGCCTCACTTCATGTCATCCGTCATTCATTTCTGATCTTCCAGGTTGGGGAGTGTCGATAGGCATGCCACCCCATCCCGTATTAAAAATCGAGGTAGAAACGTTGCAAAGAGACGTGCAGTCCCCTGGGCCTAATCGTGATAAAGATTTATTAAGAACAGATGTAACTATTCACACGTAAGGCTACATGAGGCTGGTATAATATATAATACTGCGCTCTGGTTGGTCAGAACTCTGCGCCGCCCTGAGGATAATGTGAGGTAATGTTCCCGCCAAATAAAACCGGCCAGGTGAGATTTTAAAGGGGAAGAAAGAGTCACGTGCATGGTTAAACAGCGAACGTGTACTTCGGCAGAAACACGAAATAACTAATCAAACTACAAGACTCGCGCAATCTTCCGTTAACAACATGAACGTCATTTGTCAGTTTAGTTTGTTTCGCAGAATTCGAGAACAATCGGACGCAAACTCTTCGGCATGAGCACGATATTTGCGTGAACCGTGTCAAGACTAAGCGATAAATTATGTACATCATTCATTACCTGATCATCTTCATCTGTATTTGAACTTAACATTACAGAAGCTTAGCGAGGTCTTGCGGATGGTTGCGTGAAAAATAGACAAACTCTGTTGTGTATCATATCTCAACGTTTAATAAACCACATCCTGTAACAATATTTCCACGGGGCGTCTTCATAAACTTAAAGCCACAGACATTGTTGGCAATGACGGAGGTACCTAGTCGAGTTACGACCCCCGAACTTTGCCATCGTCGAAGCCTAACGCACTGCACAGAGAAAACGTTTTGGTGGATTCGACCAGTTGTATGTTTGTATATGGCCAAACAAGCGTATAACAGTTGAACCAACCAAATATTTGGTTGCCTGGCAGGTATAGTTATCTCAAAAGGACAGTTTAGTCCAGTTAAATATACATTTTGTTAGGATAACAAAGCCAAAACTCGGCTCGTTTCATATGTTGTTCAGCCAACAAAACTTTTCTTGAATCGAATACATACTTGTTTGGCCATAGACAAACATATATACATTTGAATCAACCAAACTTTTTTCTCTGTGTGTCTTGGAATAGGTCAAGGCCTATATTAATCATCGTCCCAGCATTCACTTGGGGAGATTCCGGAAAACAATGCAAAGCCAAAATAAAGATTGGCTGATCAAGGATCAAGCCCGAGTTTCGGGTTTATTCGCAGCGATTGTCAGCGCAGCATTTCTCACGTAGGAAATCTGTTGGATGATGTCTCAGACCTAGTTATTTTTCTTGTGGTGGTGCTGACTCCTCCGATCTTGTATTCCGCATATTCGTCGCTGACGTACTCCGCAACGTGACGCAATCACAGGTCCTGACTCAAAATCCCATCAACAAATCCCTGTCCCCTTCTTTGGTACTTGACGTCACAGGTTTCGACTGTACAGCATGTGTGTATCATCATAAAACCTGTTATTTTAGTGTAATCGTATCCTCTTCCTTTACACGGATCATACTACCAAAGCAAACTCGAGGGTTTTTATAAGCTCTATAAATAAAACCAAATATAAACTTACGTGCCTTACTTCCGGGAACGAAGGGCAAGTAATGTGCTAGCTTCATATCATCTCGCCTGCAAGTAGATAAAAATAAATGAACAGACACTCCGCCATATTGTCGAAGCTTATGGCGTGAGACCCATAGCTTCCTGTCATCGCAGAAGTGATTCTTGAAAGATCATTGGATAAAGCAACGATATGATTCACTGATAGAACAAAAACTGAGTACCCGGAAATCCTCACCGATCATCGTCGACAGACATCACAGTTTGACTAAAAATTTTGATAACTGAAAATTCACTGATTACCATTGTTTTTCCCTGATTCCCGACTGATCTATTTCAATCAATTAAATAAGTGAAAAATTCTTTAAACTCAAAGAAAATTCACTTAATTCACTTTTGGAAAGTTCGTAATTTGAATCAGAATCAGAGAAAATTTTCTGATTACGTTTATTTATTTTTTTTTTTTTTACTTTAATAGATGAAACTGGTATATCCGGAATCAATGAGAAATCACTGGCAATCAGATCATTCACTGATTTCTCTATTTCACAGCGTTCCCACACTGGAAAACCAACACGTAATAGAAGGCTAGGGTACTGGCTGAAAAACCATATAATTTTGAAAGCGGATCAGAGGATTGATATAATTGTGGCTTGGTATAAGAAAGTATCCTTATTAATTATTATCCACTACAAATACTTCGTCGAGGTCTCTAAAAACGATCACAGCGAAGAAAAACACAGTCTAAATGCTAATGACTGAGGTCCTTCGTCACTTTGCTTGTCGTGGATGACTTCGAGTGTTAGTAACTTCTTCCATCGCTAACCTTAGAGAATATGCAGGGTGGCATAGAGATTCTGGAGGTTCCGTATTCAATTCCCAGTTTACGTATTTCATAGATCTCGTGATGATGACTTTCATTAAATTGTAGCCATAAGTTTGCATAATGTGGTCGCCTGGGTCTAAATACTGCAATTAAATTGGTTTGGATTAAATATGAATGTGTGTATGGAACGGGTGTGTCTGTCCACGCACTATTACGAAATTGGAGACGCACAGGTGATCGTATTTCAAATCCGATAGATGTGAAATTTTGCACAAAAATACTTTGAGCATGTGTCTAGGTTAAATTCAAAAAAGATATTAAGTAGTTCAAAATGTTTTTTTATTTAGTGTGTTCTAAATTTACTTTAACTGTGAGGTAATAAAAAAATGTTGGATTGCAGAAATAATCCCGATCCAGTTACGAAGACAAATTAATTTGCTCAGCTGTACTAACATTACTTAGTTATAAAAGTGTATTGTAAGGTTCAAATTAATATTTCATTTTATTTAAGGTAATTTTTACTATTCTTCAACTTGTTTCACATAGCTCCAGTAAATTTTGAGTCTTGAGTGTACTTCTATTTAGGAGATTTAATTGTTTATTGTAATCTTAGTAGACATTTGGTTTTCTTGCTTTAAAATGAATCACGTATGTCCTTTTCACAATATTTATCTTACGGTAAATTTTGTCGTGTAGTGTGACTAATTTAACGAAGTTTCAACCTTAAGTTTCCAATGAGGTACAAACTTTACTAAAGTTATTTATATAAAAGATAGCAAAATCCAAACTTAGAACTATAGAGACAAACACGGTACAGGACCTACAGATTGCGTCTGAGAAAACCCACAAAATCACATTTTAATGTTATTCTTGACAAAAACCCCCTCTAAAGTGTTATCTTTAGAATTACGAGCCTTTTCTATGGAAAAACATCGCCATTCCACCTTTTTAAAGGTTCAACCATTTACCATGGCGGCAATACAGCTTAATTCTATGGTTAGCAAAGAGTCTAAACACTGTCACCTCACACCCTAGGTGTTTATGTTGTTTGTTGACAGATTGTGTGCTATTTCTGAGGTCAATTATTACAAAAAAAATAACCAATTCGCTTCCATTTAATTCCTTGAGTTTTTTGATATAATTATTTCACCGTATACTATTTATCATGCATTTGTTACGTTACTATACAGTAAACGTACCCTTCTTCGTGATACTAAGGAATTTAACTTTAGGAACATAAATATGTTAAATATTTTAATTGCAGTCTTATATTTGATATATTGGTCACTTATTGCCAAAACTACACATGCCTGCTCTCTGTTGGTAACTTAGTGAACTGCGTGTACAGATCCTTCCCAGTTTTCTAAAGCGCGCAAAGTAGTTAATCACGACAATAAGGTATACCACGGTATATGGCCAGTTTACCATATTATTAGGACCCGGTAGTTTCCGCGAAAAGATTTTTGCAGCACTTTGTTTCAGAGCCTTACGTGCGCACCTGCATCTCTGCTATGTGGTCAGTGATTGGTTGTCTAAACACACAACGCCTGGAGGTTAAACCCGCAAATCACAGATGTGTTGTGCCACAGTTATCAATGCACTGATTGGCACAGTCAAATGAATAACAACTCTGCACAAAAACACTCTGTCAATAATCATGTAGTTGAGCTGAAGGTGTGCACGTAACACACTGAAACAAAGTGGGGCAAAAATCTTTTCGCGAAAACTACCGGGCCCTACATACTACGCATTTAGTATTGCTATGCTGTATTTGGGTGAATGTTTGGTAGGTTGGCTGAAATGGTGGTAAGGTGGATGTGTAGATGGGAGAATGGATGCATGGATAGACAGTCAGCCAGGTGCATGGACGTGGACGTGTGGACGGAGGAAATGAGGCTTGTGCAGTGTAGTGATACAAGTGCTGGACACTGAGATGTGTTATCTGGGGCTGTAGGGAGACGGGCCTGCTGTACGACAGTGCATCCTCCACCACGGCAAACAAGCAGAGCATCGCGCTGGTGATAGCTCACGAGCTGACACACCAGTGGTTCGGCAACCTCGTCACCATGGACTGGTGGAGCTACACCTGGCTCAACGAGGGCTTCGCGCGCTACTTCCAGTACTACGTCATGGATAAGGTACTGTTTGTTCTCTACTGCCTGCTCTCAGTGCGACTGTTCGTGAGGTATGTAGTTCTACTCAGGGGGTGGACACAGAATAGGGCGGCTAGGGCCACTAATTTGAAGGGCATCATGCACCGACAACATTACAAAGTAAACATTATGTGTAAATATTAATTCATTGTTTGGTGGTTTATGATACTATAGTGTCAAGCATTTATTGCATAAATATTATATATTTATTAATTTATAGTAATGGGCATTTTCAATTACAACAACTTTTCGGTTAAGTTGTCTACCATGAGACGCGCGACCTCGTGACTGATCTGACTGCTTGTGATGGCTACGAATCGTATATTGTTTGGTGTTTGTGGAAGTATTCGGCTGAAATTTTATAATAATGGGGAAGATCAGAAGGTACTCCTGTTGTACAAATAATTGCGCTTCTGTTTATTCATGCGCAGAAGAGGGCGTGCAAATGTTCTACTTCCCCAAATATCTGAACAGGTTAGATAACGTCTTTGTGTTGCCAACCTGTAAACTAAAAGTTTTAGTTTCCGAAGTTGCCGGTGAATGATGCCCCTTTTTTAGCGGCTCGTTGGTTAACACGGCCGTGTCCACTCTTGAATATTTTACTTCCTCTATGGATCTTCTGTAGCCACCGTGATGAAAGGTTGTGTGTCGGTACCAGGCACGTTTTGTGTTTCGTCATCGTTCTGATTGTTTTTATAAATGTGCTGTTGATTTCGATATTAATTGACTGCTGATAATTATAAATTACTTGCAGTCCGCCCACGGATTGACTTCAGATAAAGGAACTCTGTACACCAGATTATAGATACTAGGGGGAAAAGTAATCACTTTTGAAAGTCAATTTTATTTTTTGTTTTCCGGTAATTTGTTTTCTACCTCACACTTTGTATAAACAAAGAAACCTCATGTAAATCAAAGTTTATCTATTTTAACGTACTCAGATGTTAGCGATTGAAGACACAAAAATAAATATTTTAAAATAAATTTTCTAGTCAAGATATTCGAGAGTACTAATTTTACCGTGAACGACCTACATTAGTTCGGTCAACAAGTATTAGAATAACCAAGGTTCTATTTGAGGTAACTCTGCTGTAGACTAAAGAAGCTATAGCAGTTCACGCGAAAAGAAGCGGCTTACTTATAGTCATAGCAAAACAGACCTTGAGAAGGGATTATAGTTTCTTAAATGTAAGAGAGTAATCGAATGATATAAATAGTAAACGTGGTTTGAAGACTAATTTACCCTGAGAACGATATCTAATGACTGTTCCTTTAGTCGCGTTTTTTTTTTTTATCTTCACTTGAAGAACAGCGCCATTGTGGAGTTTTAAAGGTTTAAGGTTTCACAGAAACATGACTGGAGTCCAAAAATCGATGGTAATATTTTGAGATTGTATGACATGTTGGCTGAAACTGTCAAGGAACTTCAGTGGGTAGTGGACTGCACAATCCCTTTTTGCCCCTTCGAACAACTTCATCCAAATATCACTTACTCCATTAGCGTCGCAGTTCTTGAGAAGGCGTGGTACATAATTCAACGCTAAAAGCATTAATCTATAACTGTAGGTTTCTTGAAGCCAATTTGCGAAAATTAAACAAAAGCATTCGTAGACAATAGTTTTAGCCAACATTTTAAACAAAATTGTTTCCAGTGTTATGAACTTCTGAGGCACAATCTCTGACGCCGGAACCTCGTGCATTTAACTGCGGTGCAAGGGATCACGCGTAACAAAGTAGTAATTCAGGATAAATATTTACTCATAAAGTTGGCAAAAACCATTATGTAGAATTATCATTGAGCATTTTATCCATATTGGCTTCGAAAAATGTGTATAAACCTATTTATGTTTTTAGCGTTTATATATCTACAATGCACTCTTTAAAGCGCCAGACTTGCACGATTGCACACGTTACATGGAATTCTATCCCAAAACCTCTCAAACAATTTACCGGTGTTGCAAACAGCTGTGTCACGTAACGTTGAAAGTATTAATTGAAACAAATTAATTATATATTCCCTAGGCACACATAGGTTGTCTAGCAATATGTCTCGATAAAAGTGCAGACTGTAATATCCGTATGAATTATTTCTCGCTGGTCGTACTTGCTTTTCTGATGTTCTGCCTTAAACGGTTTATAAACTACCTGGTAACTTGAGTTTTTATCCACCAAAACTTACATAACTTACTTTTAGGTATTTACGGAAGTATTATTTGTGATACAAGCTGCATCTCGATATCTCGACTGGTTAGTAGATATTATAGGCTAATCGCCAACAAATGTTACGCCTTTTCACCCCTATAGGTATCTAATTACGATATTTCTATCACATGTTAGGCATTTGTATAAGTATCCAACTAAGGCTAAAGTCATTAAGATAACCCATTGTGTCAGGGTTAAATCGACGATTAATTTTAAAACGTATCACCCCTGTACAAACCTGTGATCGAATACAGAAAAATCCTTAAATATATTTGCGAGTGTTTACGTAAGTATCTTAATGAAACCACTTAAAAAACAATTAATCACAGTTAGGTAATTTTATAGGCGTCGCATTAAAGTGGAAACCGTGACGATAGTCCGTTGGTTTCGAGATATATCCATGCTTGATTGAAATAGTAATAAACCTCTTTCACTCACTAAAGGGTCAAATTTCAAACAATCCCCTTATTGGTGCTCGCCTACCATTTCTAAGGTGAAACCAGACAAACACATTCACGTTTCTAGGTCCAGCGGTTTCAGCAGTGGTTTGATGTACCAGTCTGTCAGTAAACTCGTGTGTGTATATATACATATCGTAAACCAACCGGAGTTACTTTGTCCAATTTAAGGGTAACTTTGACCATTTAGAATGTTAGTTATTGGTATTTTGGTAAATAAGTAGATAATTGGAACCTAGTGTCTGAAATTATTTCTTTAATACATATTGTTAACCTTTACAACGTTCTATACTAAACGACAAAAAAATAAAATTTTTAATGACAACGTTACTCCACAAGGTAAAATTAACCCCGGTTTGCGTTGTATATGCACATACATATGTATACACGTATTGATCGTAGATGTTGGCTGTAGTTGAAAACCGTGGATCATGGAACATTTAAAAACATATATATTTGTACGGTGAGAATGGCATATTCCTGTTACTGTTTATTTTCTTGTTATTTTTACAATTTGGTTATTTATTAGCTATATTGGTTACAAAAATTATTTATCTTGTATTAATAACTGTCCACATAAAGTTTTTAGAAACGTTTCAATGGAACACTTCTAAGTAATACTTGACTGTCCAAAAAATTTTTTCGTGGATTTAACGTCCTAAGATGTTCCACTCCACAGTTCTGTAGACTCTCTGGTTCATTGATTCAAAGAGTAGTCAGTTGTACATATGAAAATGTAGCGTTAGAAGTCAGTTTGTATTCCCATGCAGATTTGTTGTTGGTTAAGAATCATCAATAACAAGTTACTTACACAGTAGCAAACATCACAAAACTAAGTCCATTGCACGGATTTAGAAATTTAATATGAGCTCACCTTAAACTGACAAATGTTTGAGTCCGCATAACATATTAAAAATTAAGTTAGTTTAAACTTTATGCTTTTTCTTAACATGAAGATACGTATCTACTGCCAATTTTTCTACGAAAGTGTTTTGTAAACATAAATCAATTTAGCTGAAGTGATACAACAATATTTTGGCAACCCTATTACCAAGAAATATTTTCTTAGGCACGAAAACATTTTACTGCGTGAAGACGTGAGTACCATAATGGACAGAAACACACTGAAAATCAAGTATTGGTGTAGTTGCCGCAGTTCTGTTAGAGCTGTCACATATTGATTACCAGTAAACATTTTAATTTCTCCTGCGTCAATATTAATTGTCTTTAGAATTGTCTTTTTTGAAGAAAATATAGCAAAATTATTTGTTGTATGCTGGCATAAAATTTTACTTTATTCAAACAAGTATCATTGGTGAAACAGAATTTGTTTGTATAATATCATTCAAATATTTTGCTGGCAATAACAACAAATTTTGATGTTTTAATACCTTTGGCAGATAATGGATATAAGCATTGTAAAATGCATAACATTAAAGCAGATTCAAATTTCCTTGTACACATTTATTGTTCGCTTTGTAAAGATATTATTTTATCGGGTTGGTTTATACCTAAAAAGAGCATCATTAAAGTAATACTCTTACGAATGAGGCCACAAAAATTAACAAATAACTCTCTAAGTGAAAATACAAACCACACTGTGCAAACATATTAAGGTTTGGTTGAACAAAAAAAATTGTGTACATTTGTGTTTTTCCAAAAGAATAATTAGATATCCGTAAAACAAAAATTGTATTTTCAAACGTAAGTAATTTTAATGTAGGCTACAATTTTGTAGGATCAGCAACATCCCATATTTTGTAATATGTTCAAGTAACAAAATATTTTGTTAATGCTTGTACATATTTACTTGCCCCCACTTGCAACAACGGCATCTGTCTACTATTTTATTCATTAACCTACCATTTTCAAGACATGAATAACGCTACCTTGAAAATCTAAATTAATTACGTAGATTTAAAACAATTTAAAGTAGATTAATAAACTCATGAATGTGAGTGCGGAAGAAAGTAAGTGACATTTATCTGAAGAGGTGACCCAGTAACCGAGATGTATCATAATCAAGTTTCGCGTGACCTTAATCCAAGGTTCTTATCCAACTGAGTGACTTAGCTGGCTATCTAGAGAGAGAGAGAGAGAGAGAGAGAACGTGTGTGTAGCTAACAGGATATTAAGAAGGCGACACATATTGGTTGCCCTGATAGCTTCTTTAAAAAATACTTTTTGTAATTTTTCATGGACGTATTTTTCTGCAGCAAAAAAACAGTAACTTTCGTAGCAAATATTAAACTTTAAAACAAATTATTAAATTCTACTTAATATATAAACCACAGATTAAAACAAGATAGTCTTTACAAAATATTTCCCTAGCAAAACTTCCTAAAATAATTTTTCCAGCCGTTCTTATAACTCGTGGAATTATTTTCAAACTTGTGGTTATGGAACGTCTAAGTAAGTGGAACATCCTCGTGCAACAATCCTGTAGGTTTAAACAAACATATTTTAGTGACTAGTTGTGAAAATTAAATATTCCTATAAACTACTAATAAAAAAGTGTCCTCACTAAAAGGTAAAAAAAAAGGAAGTAGGGAAATATCTCTTGTTTTTTCAGTTGACGGGAATTATTTCTTGCTTGCTGGCTGTTACCTTACATTAAATTTAGCATATCATTAGATAAAATTCTTTACATGTATTCACCAGAAATATGCATCGCATGTAGACCAGAAATTTGAAGAATAATAATTTGTGAATTGCTAGAAATGTGTATAATATGGTCCGTTTCTGTACGTGTAAGATGTTACAAAATAAATCAGAACACCGAAACTTCTTGATTTGCATAAGACACCAAAACAGTAAAATGTTTATGTAATGTCTTAATTCCCTCTGGGGCGTTATTTTGCGGTGATATATCTCAAGTCATTGTTTCGTCGATGTAACCTTTCAATATTAGACAGTGGCGGTATTTTTTAAACCTTTCTGAACAAACGTGGTGTACAAATATTTTGCTAGACTCTTATTCAAGACTACAAAGCATCATAGTAGCATGCTAACTGTAAAATTTGTGGTCCTAGCAAAACTGGTAAATATGATATTTGAAATAATTGTTATTTTTTGAAACCCAGGCATCTCCCGGTGTTTGTCGGTTAAATTTTTCTTCACGCTGTGTAAGTTTATGACGAGGAAAATTTCGAGGGTTCACTGATGTTTTAGGCTAGCCTCCAATAATATGTGTGTACTCTACCAGACAACACTATTGTTACAAAATAATGAAGTGACAGGCCTAAATTTATATTCTTCTTTATAATTTTCTCAGCGCCCTCCAATATTTGTCAAATATGTCAAGGGCTAGAAGCAAAGTTAACACAAGTTTACTGGTGTCTAAATTCTAGCTAATTCCTAAAATAAAACGCTAATATTTAATGTCTATGTATATGAGTTGAAGGTGTGGATTACTCACGCGATCAGTAGGGCCACGAATAAGACAAACCTGTTAAACTAATATTTTATTTAATATTGTGAATGTAAACCTCTGCGGTGCTATGTCGTTTCATAAAACTAAGGGTGAACATTATAAAACTATATTGAAAAATAAGTCTAATTGACCTGAAATTAATGCATACATGAATAACAAAACTTAAAAAATGCCAAGAGGTATTATTTTCAACCCCAAAAATATTAATATACTAAAACTAAAAAAAAATTAAAGTCTAAAACAAATAACAAACGCGAAAAACAAAAACTAAACTACTGAGAAAATTCAGGATACTAGAATTACGACAGCACAGACAAAAAAAACTAAGACGACTACAATATTACACTCAAATCGATGAAAATACAGGACAAATGCAGAGCGTTTTTCAGGCGAGCTAGTTGTATTCTCTGTGGTTTACTACCCCGGTTGCAAGAATCTCTCAAAGACACAGCCAGCTGAATGTTGTGACCGGGTGGCGCGTGCTTGCAGATCGAGGCCACGTGGCGGATGATGGACCAGCTGCTGCTTGTTCAACAGTCAGTGTTCGAGACGGACTCCCTGGAGTCCTCCGCATCCCTCAACAGCGACTGCAGCACTCCTGGCGAGATCAGCGCCAAGTTCGGCGCCATCTCCTACAACAAAGGTACGTGCCATGTCGCCGGCTGGTGAGGCAGGCCTTTTCATATGACTTACCATGATCTTTCATTTATTTCAAATATTTGCAAATAACTCAAATATTATTTTTACAAATGCTTTGAAGAAATTTAAGACTGTGTACAGTCATACGATACACAATTTTGCCAGAGCGTTTTTTTTTTTATTATTTTATTTTACTAACGCACCATTTGCTAGCAAAAAATTATCTTGCTTCATTTTAGCTTCTTTTTTTTTTTTACAAAAAAATTGTGACATTTCAGGGACAAAAATCTAAAAATCGCTTGGTGTTGCAAGAGAAAAATTCGTGACATATAAGTTTTAAAACTGTAAGAATGAATTTTTGGTATCTGCATAAATTTGCGTTAAAAATTTTTTTTTCAAACCCCTGCAAAACTAAATAGCGAGCCCTTAAGACCATGATCCTGCTTTCTACTGATTTCTCCATAGTTATATTTTTCATTCCTAACCGACAGTAGGTATCTTAAAACCGTTGCACAGTTTTGTTAACAATTGTCTGTACAATGTAGGTTATTTTTTTCTAGACATAAAAGTTATATTTATTCGTCTAATTAGTTCATTAATGAGAATTTATTTAATAGCATAATTAGCTGCAGTCATTGTATATTTTCTTGAAAAAAATTGTTAACATAGTTTACCGTAAAACGGGGTGAATAGGATCAAAACATTTCGAACTAAACTATGAGTGAAATATTTGCTTTAGAAACATTTTTTTTCCCTTGATAGGCAAATTAACACTGTTGACAAGTAGTTTGGTTGAAACGCTATTTTTGAATAGAAAAGTTGTTGGCGAGAAATTTGTTTCAAATGTTAATCCTATTCACCCCACGATGATCCATTCACCTCGCTTTACGATACACTGTTTTTGACGAAACTGAGCAACAATGTCTGCTCTCGTTAGGATTAAAATATAATAATAATTATCGTAGTGAAGTTGATAATTTAAAAGCCGAAATTGGTTTGTTTTTCACTCCAAAATTAAAATTAATTACTTTCTGTTTGTAAAGCCTAATTAAATTTTATATTTCAACGATTTCGTATATTATTAGACCACTTAGCGATAATACAGCGCAACTTGTAGTCTAACTTGTCTCTTTGCCGAACTTTCCCGTAAGCAAACACATTTTTTCTAGCCTTTGGTATTATAATTTTAACCTGAGTAAAGACCTATACATAACTTAAAACTTTAGTACTGGATTTTACGTTTCGATTAGTTGTATTTCGTTAGTACACAATATCCTAGTTCGATTGTTGAAAACAAACTGAAATTTTTTTATCTGGAACGGATATGTTGTGTTATAATTTGTTGTATAGTGGCCGTAATACCATATGACGCAAATATCCCGAATAATATCCCTAATTAGTAAATAATTATATTGCAAAATAAATTTCAGAAAAACAGCAACGCCATCTGTTGACGAAACTTACAGTTCGCTTACGACACACTGTCCAAGTATGTTTAAGATATTATTTAGTTTTTTATAAAATCCCAGTGCTGCAAAATGAAATGATACTTCAAAATGGGCATTCTTCATTATAGCAAACATAAATGTTGGTTCTGTACAAACGGCCATTTCGACTTCGACTTAGGATTTCTGCTTTATCGAAATCGTAAAGTCAAGACTGCTTATGGCTCGGTATTCTATTATGGGAAAACTGGTTGTGCTTTTTTTTTTTGTATGAGAAATATGTACTCCTAAGAAACTTCTACAAAACTAACATTGTATCATACAAATACAAAAATACGATTATTCCCCACTTGAACGCCCTCAAGGGTTCCGCATCAGTCTCCAAATTGTGTTATTTTATTTTTCTCATTTATGATATTCTGAGAGGAAGAATATGAAATGTACTATTCAGCGTTAATTATATTTACCTTGTGCTACAATACTAGCATGAAAGTTAAACCATTAACTATATTTATGTCGTAATCAGTCCATAAAATTAAGAATATGAAATAAATTGCTGGACTGATTGAGGTATAAATATTAATATAATAAAATAAAACACAAACTGGTGTTCCGACCAGCTGTGTCTCAACCTATAGGCGAGGATAGATCGCAATCCCTAAAACGTTGCATTTTTTCGTTGGTTTTACTTGTGTTGTCTATTGTCTTGTGTTTGTTGTCCACTGTTCGCTGTTTTTTTTCTATTTCCATCTTTTTTCATATTGGGAATCTGGTTCTATATTTGTGTCTGTCTTTAGTGTCTGGGTATTGTGTCGATATTCGACTGAATTCTATCTCTAGACTGCTTTGTTGTCTAATTTAACAATTATTTTAAAAACTGACAGAATTCCTCTGGGATTGCTTTTTTCTATTTTTGCGTGTATTTTTGTTTTTGTTCGTTTTCGCACTTTGTCATTCAACACAGGTTTTATCAGCAAAACATGAGCAGTGGCATATGTCCACAAACCAATAAATTCTAGTTGGAGGTGTTGTTTGCTAAGAGCAGGCTGGCCGGGATAATGAACTCCCCCTACCCCCCCCCCCCCCGCAAGACGGACAGGAGTCAGAAGTACATTGCGGCAACATCACTCACACGAGAACATGCACATTTTGACTTTGACACGCCGTTATGAGAAAACTACGCCAGCTAAAGTAATTGTTTGACCATTGACGATTTTCCTCATTTTTTAATACAATATTAGCAATATAAAACACAAAAAATATTAAGAAGTATTTTGTGTTCTATGCATTAACCATTAACAACTTAAGTCATATGTCATTTATTTATTCATATTAAGTAATCACTTCACTATATTATTTTTATTATACTGAAAAGAGATACAACAGAAAACCTGCAATGTCTGCAAGAAATTTGGCAACTGTAACTTTTTTTTTATTATTCTACACTGTTTTAAATATTTTTCCTCAGAACTGTGTTTCCAGACTTAAGCTGTTACTACACCTGGTGCCTCAATTCACATATGTTTTACCACACACAGTTTCACAACGCATTCCATTATGGCGCAGCACACATTCAGTCAACCTTGGTTGCATACTTGGTAGGCAATAGCACTTAACTTTCAAATAAAATACTTCAGATTCCACTATACCCCTTATGTATAAATCTTGTTTTAAAGCAGTAATATTTGTTTTAGAGAATAAATCAAAAATGATTGTTTGATGAACCAATTTAATGCATGTGTTCTTTAACATTACTGTCCCAAATTTGCATTACTTGGTAAATGCCATTTTTAAACTGTAATAGAAAGAAATTAGTATCCACTTTTTTCTATCACTGTTTACGAATTGCATTAAACGCATAAAGCAAATTTAGTGCAAAGATTTTAGAGATATTAAATTGGTTCTTCAAACAAACATTTTAATTAAACTCTAAAACAAATAGTACGGCTTAAAAACAAAGAATTTTTCATCAGGTGTTTAGTGGAACCACCCTTAAACGACGAGATGTAGACAGTTTTTGCAAACAACATTTATTTTTCTAATTTTGCCACCATTTCATTTTGTTTTATCACATAGCACATTTTTACTGTCACATATTTTTTTGTTAAGTAAGGGTTATACTTATACCACTTTCTATCTCATTACTAAGGTGTGATAGAAGTACAAGTCCTTCACTTTATTACTGATCTTGGTTAATTTTTTTTTGGTAACCGGAAATTTATTTCTGTCAATCAATGGGTTTCCTAAACATTTCAATTATTTCCATTTTTTTTTTTTTTTTTTTCAAACTTTGTAAGCAGCTACAGCTCTGTCTAATTGACCTGGACCATGTGTTGCATGCATCAAACTTTCTATTTTCACTTAGGTATAACTTCTTGAAGAAAGTCGCTATTTTTAGGTACACTGTTTATTTATAACGAAGTGCTGGTTTTGCCTTTGTGTTAATTTTGAGAAGTGTATAGAAATAAATATTTTTCTCGGTTTTTTATTAGAAGCTAATATTAAAGTTAATCAATGTATACATAGTTTCTCTTTACCAAAATATGTGTGGAAAACCACAGTTGAAAATCGTTAAAGCCTCCCATAACGTAGATAGAAATTATCAAAATATATTGCTAGGATATGCTCTTCTAGCTAAGCGCAACTGTGAATAGAAAAGAAACTAAGAACATTAAATAAAACTTCACAAATAATTGTATCTGAGAGATATTTTATCGTAAGTTCAAGACTTCCTTTATCGTTTCTTATTTATATAACTGTCATATTTACAGAACCAAAACTGTTCTTTATTATTTCAAATAACTGACCTTGTGTGGAAACTCACGCATGCGACACATTGCAGTGGTTTTAAGGGTAAGCGCATTTAAGTTGAGGTCTCACCCCATGTGTTGAATTTTTCATTTATAAATCATAACAATATTTATTATTTAAATTACTGAGAAACCATTTTACAGCGCTATAACATTATACAAACTACTTCGGTACTAGTCACACATTTTAACTTACGCATTACCTGTAGGATCTAAAAAGGCGAGAAATAGTTCTTATATTATTTTAATAATATAGTCCGTACTGCGATATCAATATTACCCACATGTTATATTATGCATTTTACTGGAGCATTAAAATGTTAACTCTTTTAAATATTTTTCTAAATAACCTAACAATACAAAAACCTATTATTACAACCTGGTTTGCGATGCCCCACTTTAAGCTTATCGTAGCCTACATCAAGGAATGACTCATTCACATCTCGTTCCCAAACATCGTAAAGAGTTTTACAGCAAAATCGGTATTGCAGGTGGGTGGGGTCAGTAATCTCTCACAAACAGCCGCTTGCTACATCTACAAAGATAAGCCTCTCATTACTCACGACAGAACAGACATACATGAAACATAACCCACGCGGTATGTCGCATATCTGTATGATGCCAACGCATAGTGGTGAAGCAACACGTGGTCTGTTTTACGGACTGCTTTCTACTGAAACGTGACGTCAATATCATACAGCGGTAGTGCAGGAGGAAAATACTGAACTATTTGGGCAGAATTACTAAAACAGACAACATCTGCCAAGTACTATGTGCACTTAAAAGTCACTAAAGCTTCCTTTGTCACGAAAAATAAACAAAGAATTTTCTAACCAATGACAGTAGTAATTCCGTACTTACCCGATTTAAGAAAACTTCTCACAATAGTGGAATATTCCATGTTAATTACTGCTTTCAGTAATGCGCTGAAAGAAATCTAAGTAAGGGTTTAGGGTTTCTTAAGCTTATGTTTGTTCTCTAGGACTAATCTGCAGGAATATACTTCGTTTTACTTTCGGATGAGAATGAGATAAGTTTATCGATTTTTACTGATGCGTATATATTGCACCACAAAATGAAACACATTACAACTTTTTGAAGGAAACGTTTACCAAGAACACAATAATAAGCGAACATGCAATGCGTTTTAAATAAATTAATTCAAAATAACAGTATTTTGTGTAATTCGTGTTTCACATATTTAAAAAAATTAAATTATAACGGTTTGCAAATAAATAATTACTTTTGATGGCAAATTCTTTTACTTGTTTTTTTTTTTTATATTCATTCTTCGTGTGATAGATGTCATCGCAGCGATTTTTACCAAGGCGAAAAGAAATTAAAAGATTTATTTCGCATATTAATACCATGTCAGATTGTCTCGTATCATGGAATTACAAGTTTATCCTCTATTTTCCAAATGTCTTACTTGCGTGTTGTCTACGCTGACGTTACATCATTTCGCAGATTATTATCCGTAACTGTTATATTTTATACGAGACCAATCGCCGAAAACATTACTTATTTGAATATGCCAAATATTAATGAATGGAAATTGAGATTCTCAATGGCATAAACACCGCTACTAAAAAATCGCATTTATCTGCATTGCGAGAAAGTTGACATAGACATCGCCAATATCGATATCCCAAACATAGGTCAAACATAACGGTGCTGAAATAATACAGCAAATTGAGTTCATAGCATTTCATTTTCTTGGCACTACTGCAGCAACATTATATTACGTAGTTCCTAATGTATTATAAGTATATACGGGAGAATCTAATTTACTGGACTTTAAAATGGAAAATCTGTGTAAAACACACTAACCCTTAGTTGACTAATTACAATATTTCAAAGAAAAAGAGTTATACGTGCAATTTCTTTAAAAAAAATTAATACAGAAAATATTTAAAAATTATTTGTTCATATTTAAATTTGAAAAATATGAATTACATTTTTGTATAGTGAGTACTAAATATTTTAATAGCTGACGAATGTTCTCAACGTGACAATATTCGTCCTTCTTACGAGTTACAGTTCCATCCTATGCTGTGAGAGATATGTGACGTGTCTAGCTTCCATAACATCATCGTCTGTCTCGCCGACCTTCGTCACTAAGTGTAATGTGTGTTTGCACGATAGTTTGCATTTTACAATCTTTGAACGTGTCTTCTCTCGTGTTGCAGGTGCTTCCGTCATCCGTATGATACAACACGTGCTGACTGAGGAGACGTTCAGGAAAGGCTTACAACGCTATCTCACCGCACGGTACGTTGTGCAAGATCAACTAATTTCTTGCTAACAGTAAATCTGTATTATTAATAGTTTACAAATTACGGCAAAGTCCAGCTGATTCAAATGAATCTCACCCTAATATCAAGAACGAGTGCGTTAGGAAACTCGTGATATTCAGAAATAAATATTAACAAAGACCATATGTTAAATCTTTCCATTTGTCCTCTTGATTTAACTCACCACACTTTTACTTCACACACCTGGCTTCACCTTACATTTTCATTTAATGCAGACAAAGCAGTGAAACATGGACTACTTCCTGTCCCTGGTCTATCACGCCATTACCTTGTATACCTTGCATATTGTATTCGCACTCCAAATTTTCTCCCAAATTTCGTAACTTACAGTGATTTCAAAAATATCGACAGGACTAATTTATTTAAAAAATGCGACTATGTTACCCTGGCAAGACATTTATTCTCTGGACACAACTGACTACAAAGTTAGGCGTTTTAATAACATCCTGATTAAATTTCTCAATGAACATGCTCCGCTCAAAACCTGACGAATGACTCGTCCTCCTTCACCTTGGCTGACACAAGGTATCTTGTCTCTAATGTCACAACGTGACGCTGCCTTCAGGCAATACAAAAAATCCCTAAAACGTACTAGTGAGATGGCGACCAAATATTTCAAAAAATATCGTGTTCTAAGAAACAAATGCACCCAGGAAATTCGTAAAGCGAAATTTGCGTACTCCGCAGAACTCGCTAAATGAAATGCGTCATCTACCCAGCTATGGAAAGATCTGCGGGTGTTAGGTTTGGGTAAGAAAGAAACCCCAAGCACTTGCGATTTCAGTCCAGCAAAGTTTAGCTCTTTTTTTTTCTTGAACAATACTATTCCCTTGGCTGTTAGACTTAAAAGACGTTACGTTGAGAAAATTATGTATGCAGAATCTATGTTCAAAGGAAACATTCGAATGTTGTAACGTAACTTTAAAGGACATTAGTAAAGCAATTGGTGGCATGAAAAAAATCTGCGGTTAGCAGAGACAACCTAACGATACAAGTAATAAATATCACTTTTCCCTTGTATATAATTACCTCTATAAAGAATAATACATTTCTCACTGACCCACTCTCAATCTCCTAGCACCTGGAAAAATGCCCTTGTTGAGCCTATTCCGAAAACACAGAATCCCTCATCTCTGTCTGACTACCGTCCAATATATTTTACCAGTCCTTTCGATAATAATTGAACACATAGTCTTAGATCAAATGAATATTTATCTCGGCAACAATAAATTTCTAGACGAATGTCAATCAGGTTTCCGTGCTAATCATAGAACCAGAACTGCACTTGTTAACATAACTGATGATATCAGACTTGCTATGTATAGGAAATTCACTACGCTTTTATTGCCATTAAATGTTAGCAAATTTTTTGACACTGTCAACCACGATGTTCTGCTAACCAAACTCGATAAGAACTTTAGTTTCTCAACGAATGTTCTTGCTTGGTTCAAGCCATACTTGTTCGACAGACATCAAAGTGTTATTTCTGGGAACTTGAAATCTGACTGGCTGGTGTCTCCCAAATCGCTTAAATATTCACAGCGTCGTATATATGCCGACGATTTGCAATTTTATTATTCCTCTCCTCCGACTGAGACCTTAAAAAGCGTTACTGAGTTTAATATGGACCTTGAGGCCGTTGTTAATTGGTCTGCTGAAAATGGGCTTCTAATTAATCCCCATAAATGACAAGCCATCATGTTTGGCAACTCTGAATTATTTCTAACATCGGTAATTTCCGAATCCCCGAAAATCTTTGTAGGCGGTACGGAACTGTCAATAAGATCGAACGTCAAAAACCTAGGCATTACTTTGAATAGTACACTTAACTGGTCGCACCATATTGATAATGTAAGTGAGAAGGCGCTATCGACCTTCCATGCTTTGAAACGTCTGAAAAACCAACTCCCTGAATGTGTAAAAAAATATCTTATACAGGTATTAATATTTCCACCTTTTGATTGTTTTTGACGTAATTTACAGCGACCATACAGAACAACAAGCAAATAGATTACAGAAAATTGGAAATGTGTGTATAATTTTTATTCTTAATATTTAAACTCGTGACCATATATCTTCTTATTACGTAAAGTTATCATGGTTGTGGCTAGTATATAGACGTAAACTTCACAGCTTACAACTCTTAAGAAATTTTATTTATTATAAATCCCCGCCCTATATCTAAAAGAACTTTTACTCTCTCTCTCTCTCTCTCTCTCTCTCTCTCTCTCTCTCTCTCCTGCCGCAATGTTGGTACTCGTTCGAAGGATAACCTATCTGTGTTGATACCTAGGCACCGCACAAGTGCATATTCCAAGACATTTATTGTAACCACGACACGCGATTGGAGTGCACTTGGAGATTCAGTGAGGTAGAAATATGCCGAGTCTTCCTCTTTCAAAACAGCTGTGCTGAACTCTCTTAGACAAGACCTTTATCTAGTATGAACAGTGGATGATGACATATAACTTGTATGAATGTGTTAGTAGGTTTTCATTTTTTATTTTCTTTATTGTTTTGTGATTTAAAATGTTACATCTCTCTTTTTAAAAATTTGGAATTTTATTGCTGCTATGCTATTAATTTATTTAGCTATGTAAATCAATTATTTATTTTCTTCTCCTATTACATTGTGGAATGCTTTCTCATTTTGTAATGGCCTTTTGTGGTTCAGTGTAAGACAAGGCGACTTCGCCTTAACTTCGCCACATAAAATTAAGACGAATAAATGAATAGTGGGGCAGCTAATCACGTAATGTCAACGGAGAACATTACCACAAGTAACCAACAGTGTAATGGCCATAGGTACAGGGGCAGGAAGGCAATTACTATTGTACGTTGTTACACATCTATCAGTAAGTGACAATTGTTAGTTTTGAGTGAAACGTAAGGTCCTATAGTCTGTTGTGCAAAATACTGACTTCATATTTAAATCACATCTTGTAAGACTGTTTCAAAACTGAAAACCCTAAGCACTAATCACTGGCGAATAGTTGGCTCATGCTTAACATCGTCCAATTAGTCTACAGCCAGTGCATTTGTCTGCTGTTGTTTGATGAGCTTCTGAGCCTGGCTCAGTTTAATTGCTGCAGTGGAGTTATAGTTAGAGATGAAGGTTATCGCGAGTAAACTTGACTGTTTGGTTGGTTTCAACGTACGTCCAGCTTATCAGAAGCTCACTGTCTTTTCCTTAAGAGAAGATAAATAAACGCTGAAAATATATATTGATTTCTACGCTTTTTTTCGAAGCCAACATGGATAAATTACTCAATGACACTCCTAGATAATGATATTCGCCAACTTTAAGACTAAATATTTATCCAAAATTACTAATTCGTTACGCGTGATATCTTGCGCCGCAGTTTAATGCACGAGGTTCCGGCGTCAGAGATTGTGCCTCAGAAGCTCGTAACACCGGAAACAATTTTGTTTAAAACGTTGGGGCTAAAACTGTCGTTTAGGATTGCTATTGCTTAATTTTCGCAAATTGGCTTCTAGAAACCTACAGTTATAGATTAATGCTTTTAGCGTTAAATTATGTATCACGCCCTCTTAAAGCTGTTACCCTATTTGACTGAGCCGATAGGAATCCCGCTATTGTAATATTTAATGCCTGCTATATATATGTATATATATATATATATATATATAGAGAGAGAGAGAGAGAGAAAGAGAGAGAGAAAGAGAGAGAGAGAAAGAGAGAGCTGTGGAATGTCAGACGTGTATCACCCAATCGTTAGGGCCCGGTATTTCAGTGCCTTACGTGCGCACCTGCATCTCTACTTTGTGGTCAGTGATTGGATGCCGTAACATCCAGCGTGTGGAGGTTAAACCCGCAAATCACAGACGTGTTGTGTCACAGTTATCCATGTACTGATTGGCACAGTCAAATGAATAATGACTCTGCACAAAAACGCTCTGCAAATATTCAAAAAGTTCAACTGCAGGTGTACACGTAAGACACTGAAACAAAGTGGGGCAAAAATATTTTCGCAAAAACTACCGGGCCCTACCAATCCGGCATGTTACGAAAAACTACAGTGTTTTCAAGGGTATGTTGCTACAACAAATTTTCGTGATATACCACCATCCCTAGTTAATGCTAGAGACAGTGGTTTTTGGTGAAAAGAGTTCTGCAACAATTTGTTTCAAAGCCTCATGTGAACCATTGTTTCTCTACTCCATGGTCAGTGATTGGAAGTTTTGAACTTTCGGCGTCTCGGGGTCCTACCCGCAAATCACGGACCTGTGGTGTCGCGGTAACACTGTTCTGGTTGGTGCAGTCAAATGAGCCACGCCTCTGCCCTATTATATTCTGCCAATAACCACGAACCAGAGTTGCAGGTGTGCACGTAAGGCATTGAAACATGTTGTTGCAGAATTATTTTCACCAAAAGTCACTCGCTCTAGTTATAGCTAGGGCCACGATTTTGTCGCGAAAAGATTTTTTCCCCACTTTGTTTCAGTGACTCACGTGCACATCGGCAGTTCTGTTTCAAGGTTATTGGCAGCCTGTCTTTGTTCAGACACGTTTCTCATTTGACTGCACCAATCAGAATAAGATTATTGTGAGTCTGTACGTCTATAATTTGCCAAGGCCAGTGAGAGTAAAATCATCCCACCACAGACGATGTAGCAGAGCTGCAGGTGTGCACATGACGCATCGAAATCAAATGTTGCAAAAATCTTTTCGCCATAAAATCGTGGCTCTAGTTATAGCGTTACTTGTTACTTCCCCAACTAACCGAAACCATAGCTTGCCAGCCTCTCACTCATAGCTATTTGCAAGTAGCGGGTTACCTATGCGGTAGATATGCTGGTTTATCGCGGGGAAACTTGACTGTTTGCTGGCTTTCAACACACGTTCAGCTTACCAAAATATTACTGGCTGCCGCTTATACACTTAACTGTTCTCCGGTTTAACCGAGCCAATAAGAAACTTGCTTGGTCAGCAGACAGTTTCCTTGCGGCAGACGAATATCAGCCAATCACACGTAAACAGCGGCGTCTTAAGGGTATGTTGACACAAAACATTTTTGCGACATACATTCATCTCTACGTATGGGTACAGAGCTGTGAAATTCGCGTTGTTCTTTAGTATCAGAATTAACTTCACTGCTCTGTACATAGCGGCAGTGATTGGCTGCTTTTAACTCTTAACGTCTTTGGGTTCTACCCGCTAATAGCAGACGTGTGGTGCCGTAGTGACGTCACAGTCAAATGAGTGACGCCTGTGTACAAAATACACTCTGTCAATAACCAGCAAGCAGAGCTGCAGATGTGAACGTGAGGCATTGAAAAAAAGTGTTGAATAATTGAGGGCTTAACATTCAAAAGGGGCTAAGTACCATTTTCGACAAAAATGAGTTAGGGACATAGAAAGGTGCCAAAACATTAGGTCGAAGACATACCTAAAGTGCTATCTCCTAGTGATATTCATGCGCGCCGCACATCAACACAATTATATGGTTGGAGTAACATCAACGCATTTTAGTCCATTTAAAAATATATATATTGATGTTCATAAGTGTTTTGTTTTAATTACTGTTCAATTTCTCCAATTTACTACTTCCCTATTGTATAAAATATGTGAAACCATTTGGATAGTTCCTGGTTCATTTACTTGTCGCAATATACTGTTTTCGTCATTATCTCGAAACTTACCTTTCGACACTTAGCCCCTTACGAATGTTAAGTCCTCAATTCTATTCACTGAGAATCATTATTTCTCTATGTGCATACCAAAGCACAATCTGTGATTTTATTGGCCACGAGATACTATGCAATTCCATTTAGGTATAAGCATACTTTACAGCAGGTTGGTCACTCTACCACGGAACTGGTAACCATTCGTCGGAAAAGTTTTCCGCAACAGCTTACGTCGATGTCGGTCAACAGAGGACCTCACGAGTATTTAGCAATATGTAGTCTAGTCTAATCTGCTTCCATAAAACATTGCCAATTTGCATGTCATTACCTATGGGCGTTAGACTATTTGTTTCTTGAACCAATGTGCTCCATTTATGCTTAGCGTCCCACTATGGTGTTTAGTTATCCGTGAACACCCTTAGGTTCTGTGCAGTAAACTAACTAAAACTATTTTTATTTCAACGTCAGCGTTCTATGCACTAAGGAAACACTATGATATAAATACTTTACACATTATGAAAAAACTACTTGCATACTTACAAACTTCAGTTGTTAAGCCTATCCATAAAGTCAGTAGGTAGTTTCTTTGTGCAATAATGGAAATCAATTGGCTGATGAAATATTCCGCCCCGAACGTACACTTGTGAACTGGCTACGTTTTACTGAAAACAATAAATTTTCTGTTCTCTACTATTTTGTAGTAAGGATTCCGGTTGGTATCTAAAATTTGATGGACCAAACACGCTATCGTCCTAATTGTTTCGCATAAGCGGGAGTTGGTTATGTTTAATAAAGGATATAATATGAAATTACATTTAGACTATAATAACGTACAAGCCAGCTGAAAAATAGCTACACTCTTTCAAGGCACCGATTAGCAAAGTGGATGTCCTGTTACAAATAGTAAACAGGTTCCTCAAATTATCTCTTTCCATATCAGCAATAAATTTGGACATACAATAGACCTACATGTGTTTCTAGGTTTTAATTCAAAATAAAAATACATATAAAATTTGTAATTGTTGATTACTGCTAACTGTAAGCTATACATGCAAACAAGCTCAAAATTACACTCGAAATAACTTTAATATAACGAAAAACATGGTGACGTGAATACTATAAAGCGTTACCTTAGTAACAGTTATGAAGATTCGAAACCTAGGGAATCAACAGATGAATGAGTTATTTTTATTTTTTATTTTTTTAATTCAAGTTTATTTTCAACACGCGTTAAATCTTCCAAATCAAGCTGAGGATTTTAAAATTCGTTATAAATTAAGGAGGGAACAGGGATATAAAAAATTTACATTATACAGTCTTTGTTAAATAATATGTCAAAGTCAAAATGTTAAAGAAATGTTTCAGCCTCCCCATGATAATAACTAATTCGCATATCGAAATACGACAGTTAACGGCGGAAAAAGTGTAATTGTAATACCATTTGTTGAACTATGTTTATAGATGAATTGCGGAAAGTACAAAAATTAACATAACTGCAAAATAATTTCTAAAGCACGAAAAGAAAAAAAAATCCCTGATGAAATTAAACCCACCAAGTTCGTCACGATATGGGTGTGCATCAGAATTCTGAGTGCGATTTTTTTTTTTTTTTTTTTTTTTTTTTTTTTTTAGTTACGAAAACTTTTAACTTTTGACGCGGCGTAACGCAAAAAAAAAAACTGAGTTACTAAATTTTTATTTCGCAGAAATGTCATCGGAATTACTGTCTTCTAGTTTAGTTTAGAAGTTATTTGTTTGAAAACTTTTAGCAATAGGAGTGAATTATTTTTAAAAAAATCATGGAAGGGTTCCAGTACTGTGTTCTGTTGTCCCTGAAAATACAGGTGAGGCACATCAAACAAGTACAACTAAGCCAAGATTAACAGCATTCAGAACATATCGTTATGCTTTTGTGTAGTTTATGTTCAGATAATAAGAGAATTATTAAGTTATTGCGTGTTAAAGGCTGACACAACTGAATACGCGTTTGTTGGTGTTAGGAAGTTAATTTCTTAAGTATTACGATTAATGTCGCAGTATATAATGCAGTTAACTAAACGCTAATCGCACAGGAAAGTGGAGTATACAGCTGTTTTATTTAGTTAAATAACCACAAAATTATTATGTCGTCAGTCCCACCTTAGTCTAATCATGTTGTCGAGGTTGATATATTGTTACGGTTAGGACAGTCGGAACGTCGTTGAATCTGGAAATCGTGGTGCATCTTGGCAGAGACGTGACCCGGTCGTCGATATGGAGCAGACAAATCCTCTCGATAGCATCAGTGCTCCTTTTGCCCCCCCCCCTTTTTTTTTTACCCGCCACAACTAGACGCAACCCTGGCTGCATTGTATCCAGTGTTAAATATTTATAAATCCTTGGTCGGGATAACCCGATTAGGAAAGTATGTAAGTTGAGTGTTCAGACGGACCATCTTACCAATGCGTGCCTGTCTTACACCGATGTTTGACCCAGGACTTCTTCTTGGGTCATTAAAATACATATAGGACACACAATAAACACCACAGGAGATCAATAGATAAAACACGAAAAAAATGCAAATAAAAAAAAATAAAACCAGTAATAGAAAACCAATCTTAATAACCAGGACAATTGAAAGACTCAGGACAACACAGTAAATAAAGATATTGCAGACAATTACTGGTACAGAAGCCAGTCAGCACACAAGAAAGGAAATGCAACAACGAGGACTACTGATGCGTAAGGTTCGACGAAATAACGAAGGCGACACAGAAAACGTTTCTTAGACTAGCCTGTCGCAACTTTTCGAGAGCGGTAACTTTGCCGACATGCTGTAAACAACAGACACTGCAACTGACCACAGTACATCTCTAATCTGATTGTGTGTTTGTGCATCTCGCAATTAGTGTTTGTCTTCTACACTTGCGTGGGTATTGTAAAATTAATTGTAAAATAATTTTTGTTTGTCAGGTGAGTAAATAAAATACATTGTTGACTAGCACTAATTTTTAACAACGTGGTTTAAAACGACCTTCGCTGAAAAAAAAGTAGCGTAATCGTTTCAAAAAATAATATTTCGCATCAACGCCAGTCCTGAGTGAAGACATTTTCTTGCGATAATTTCTAAGTAACATATGACCAAATAAAATTAAGTTAATTTAATTACTCACAATCAACGAACATAGACAATAAAAATAGTGTGCAAGTGTTTTAAGGTTGAGTGTTGGACAACTTTATTGTATTTTAAGCTTTTTAACCATAATATCTTTCCAAATGTTTTATCATCTTATCTCTTTGACAAAGCAAAGCATAGGATACATTCTATGTTAACTGCTTGACATAAATAACAACTGAATCTTTCATTAATTTTTGTCAAACAGTTTACCAAGAATATATCCTATGCTGTGTCGAAGAGAATATTGTAATAATACATTTTGGGTAATTGTCATGGTTCAAAAACTGAAAATACAGTAAATTGTCTAACACTCCCCCTTAAAGTCATCCTACGTGTCCAAAATCACCCCCGCTTACGCTACTGTTTTAGGGTACCGTACTTTTACTAAAATACGGATAACAGTCCGGTTTGGTTTCAGTAATCCCTGGGTTGTTCCTACAAAAACTCGCTCTATAAAAAGAGCAAAGAGCATCTATATTTTACAGAACATATGATTACTTCTAAAGAACTGATTGTTAAAGCAACTACACAGACAGTACCGACAACAAAACTGGATCTTTGCCTCTATTTTAACTGAAGTACGACAATAACAGCATTAGATTTCTTTCGATGTTAAAGTCCTAGTCAACATATTTACATGCATCATAAAAAATGGACACTGACAGGAATTATGGCTTTCGAAAATGCTCTTTTGATTGTGAACGAATTTAAGGTCGTTCCAGAAAGAAGTAAAATCAAAATTTTATATTTATGTGAAATAATGTTAATTTTTTAGACGTTATGTTGGAATACATTATCCTCTCTACCAAAAAATTAATAATTAGCTCAGCTAGTTTTCCCATAATTGCAGTTCAAAGTCAAAATTTTATTTTTTTTTAATTTCATACACCCTCCGAACACCAATCAACATAACGAAACTAAATAATTCACAGTTAAATTAAACGTCACGGGCTAGGACAAAAGTGTATAAAAGTCCAATGCAAAATTTTTTTGTACTTAAAAAATTTTTTAAGAGTAGCAAAAAAATTTCCAAATTTCAGAAATTTTTTTAAAATTACAAAACATTTTTGGAATGGGTTTTATAAACGTACAGCCATAGCACGTGGCATTTACTTTCAGTGTGAATTATATGCAAATTTTAACTTCAATATGCCACTATGGGAAAACTGGCTGACCTATTTTTTTTGTAACATGATAATGTATTCCCAAGAAACGTCTGCAAAACTGTTTCATATAAATATAAAGTTACGAATTTTCCTTCTGGAACGCCCTTAAGGGGTTTACACAATTATGTACAAGGAGTAAGCAATAGAGTCGCCAAAGTTGAGCGCACACAATAGCGAAAATACTGTGTAAGTAGGCCTACAGCCGGTAAGAAAAGACTTCTAATGTTTAATTTTTGGCTGTATTGATTGTACCAAAAGCATCCGTTAAAAAGTTTTAGTTAAGTAAACAGTGAATAATAGTTCGAGACATTTAACACTAGTATTTACAACTAAAATGTCAGTTTCATTACATATTAAATTTCTAAACCTTGAAAAAATGCCCGTCTTGTATGTATTTTATAGGTTATTGTAAAATGGCGGTTATCAGATGAGTTTTGAATGGCGTCATGGGAACACCGTACTTTGAATGATTTGTTAAACTTACGATTTCTGGTTCAAGACTTAGGCAGTAATAGTTCGATTGTGTATGCTTCGATTTAAACCAATGTAATGGAACAATTCTAAATTCTACTTCTGTAAGTCTTGATGCCCATGTTTTTTTCTTTAAACGTATCGATTGAAGAGTGTGTGAGTGTCTGGTGTCTGATGGTCGCAGGCAGCTGGGCACGGCCGTGCCTAGCCAATTGTTCAGCGCACTACATGACCAGGCTGCTGCGGACAGCAGGCTCGCCAACCTAGGTGGCTACACCGTCGAGGTTTTGTTCGGCGGCTGGGTGGAACAGGCTGGCTATCCTGTCATCAACGTACAACGTCACTACCAGAACTACAGCGCCACCGTCTCACAGGTTACCGCCAACCACCTTACCGCATCACTCTGCCGTTTAAGGACATTGGCATGGCCTAATTTATATTTCACAATGACATTGGTTTGTTTTCAGTCCTGAGAAATGTCGACAATCACACCTAAAGTGTCAAATCATGTGGCGAAAAGTTTGCACATCCCTGGGGCATTTCAACACAGAAAATATAAAAAATTGTTAATCAACACATGGTGCCTGGTTGTGTCCACTTTTGTTACCTGCTTCAAGTCACGTGCCTGACAGCAAAATTGGTTGCTACAACTTTATTCATGAGGCGCTTTTTTTAAGGTTTTAAAAGTTCGCACTGGCTTTCAGAACATATTTCATTAACTAAGGCAAAGTTTATAAAATAAACAGTTAATGTTGTGCAAGTAATGAGAAAGAAGTTTACACATTTGACTTCCAATTTGCGTGTTTTTAGATAAGAGAATGTGCAATTGTAACTACTGTACAATATCCTAGCCACACCATTGTCTACTTAGTAACAGCGGCATTTACACTGCACTATATGCAATGGTTACAATAAATACACCGTCACAATGTAAACATATTTGTGTATTATCAATGTTGGAAGTTGAATGCCTTGGCGTTTCTTGGTCTGCAAGAAAGTCTTAAGGTACGCGCGCACTACGGCGTCACGGCAAGGACGGACGGCCGTCACAGAAAAATACAAAAATTGTTAATGTGTAGAGTAATAGAAGTGCGCGCAACACGGCGGGACGGCCGGGAACGGAAGATCGGCAGCTTCGACCGTCCGACAGAAAGTTCGAGCGAGGGAATTAAAGACAGTGTGGTGCGTGCCGTGCCGCCCGCCCCATTGCAGTGGCTCACCAGACACTGTCCAAAAATTCGTGCCGTCCGAAACAACCGGTACCGCCGAGTGGATCGGAATATTTCCAGACTTCCCGTCCGTCTGTCCGTCTGTCCGTCCTTGCCGTGACGCCGTAGTGCGCGCGTACCTTAAGTGGTCAAAATACCGTAGGTTTAGTATATACCACGGGGATATGGAAAGGTTGGAATGAAAGTGAGGGAAGTGAAGCCAAGAGAGGGGAGGGAGAAGTAGTCAACAAATTAGCCGGCCGCCATGCTGCTTTAACCTCAAACGTACACATCAGACTTGTATTTTTTATGGTAAATGAATGTATTATGCTCTTTAATTGATGTTTTAGTTTGAAAACTCTATATTTTAGCCCTGTTTACACACATCCTAATTAATATTTCCTAAATTGTATAACTAGTTGGCCATATTGTTCGTAGTCATGTGAAGCGTTTGTTTAGTTACGCTCTTGGTGACATGCTCCATCTGGACCCTTCTAACATCTTTGGTTTATACACTCCATCAGTACCTGCTCCGGAACGCTGGCTTTCTTCTACAATTTAAGATACTTAACGAACAATCGTTCGTAGGCATTTTATTTGCTTAACGACTTTATCCCGACCAGCACTGGGGTCAATAACTTTCAAAATTTCAACTAAACTCCCATATCATGCTTCCCTTTTTCCTTTGTCATAGTGTTCCTTTGATTTTATGCGCAAGAGACAGGGTTCGCTTTGGTAGATTCGAATGAAGTCTTCAATTACTTCACGGTTATCTTTCTGCTAATCAGCAGACATTGCTAACAACAGTAAACCATACAACGCGAACTACATTTTCACCATGGCTGCTTAATCGCCACTGGCTCCTACTTGCTCAGGTGTTCATATAGCTGTTCCGAACGTTCAAGTTTGCTCGTGCATGCGCTGACTGTTCAAGTAGATTTTCAAACTGTCACCAAGTCACTTGTACAGTCCAATTACATGCACAGTTTTTATCGCACACACGGTCATGAATACTTGCGCAAACAGTCAGTTGATGCATGAACACTTGTCAAGTATGCAGTTACTTGTGTAGTCGGCTTTAGAGTTTGTCTCAGATTATTTCCTTCTTAATATTAATCACTGTTACATTTTATAAAGAACTAAAGAGTATCAATACATATTTACTTTTCACTTACATATTTTTGCACTTACAAAACGTAGTTAGTAGGAAAAACATGATTTGGTTTGTGAAATCCAAGAAACATAAATTTTTAAAAATGTTGTTTCCTCACTTCCACAAGCAAAATAAATAAAAGATTGTTACTGAAGACTGAAGTTAAATTTAAAGTATCATCCAATTCATGTCCTACACTCCACCGTAGTCTATTGGACAAAAATTTATCTTAGATTAATGGTTACAACAAAAGTTTAACTTATCAAAGATAACTGAAGTCGTTCATTGTTAAGAACCTGGATTCGTTACTAAAATTTAAAATGTATATATTATTTTCTATTTCTATGACTTTGTATAGTTATTTGTTTTCTTGATGGGCAATAGCGTAAGGCCAGTGAGTAAAAAATTCGGAAGATAGCTTATTTTAAGCAAGTCCGAACATCAGTAGATTGAAAGAAGTTTCGAGAGATCATTCCCACAAACACGGGCATGGTCGACTTCATGGAATTTCTTACACTAGTCGGATACGCTAGTGCACACGTTTCAGGGGCTCAGATGAAAGTTCCTTCAGCACAACCACCTGCGTATGGGATGAATCGAAGTCCGGTGGAAACGAAGTAGTCGCCGTTGAGTGTAAGGGTTTTGGTTTATGGCACTCTGGATTTCCCCTAGCAATGCGTTCTGTGCCTTGTGCTCTCTTACATGGGAATCATTCCCATGCCACAATCGTTACAGATGCAATTTAAATACACTAATCCCATCTTAAAAGAATTTATTACAGGAGATTTTCATTCCTTTTATTCACAGGTACGATCTCGCCCATTCATTAAATTCATATGAGAGTATTCAAATCTTTTATTAATTTATCCATCGATTATTTCAATCAACTTTTCATTCATATACGCATTTCTTTATAGATTCGTTTCTTACTGTGCCAATTCAGTCAAATTTTTATTCATACTTCCAAACATTCTTCAATCCCTGAATGTCTACATCCGTTCAGTTTCCAGTCATCCATTTATTAATAAATTCTTCATACGTTCATAAGTACATAAATTCACTCACCAATCTACGCATGTATCCATTCCTTCAAATTATGTGTTAACAGGAACGGTTCTTGCTGGCCAACTCCACGGTCTCCAACGAGCAATGGTACGTACCTCTGACGTGGACCAGCAAGACGAACTCTCCTTCAGGGTTCACAGTCACTACACCTTCCGCCTGGCTCCAAGAAAACCAGTCAAGCATCCTGCTGTCTAACGTGTCCTCCAGCCAGGACTGGCTGATCTTCAACAACCAGGAGTCAGGTAGGGGTTATTCTGCGACGCCGTTTCGTACTACAGCGCTTTCGAAGACGTTGAAATTCCATTAGTGACTCATCAAAGCTACGCTTTATCCATGTCATCGATGACGGTGTAATACATAATTGTTAGGAGCATAAACCATATACTCATGATGGTGTCTGCCCAAAACCATGGATAGCAAAATTAATGATTTCATATGCTTACAAACTTATTCATTGCACTTATGACACAGTGTTATGTCTCGTAGGTACACTTATTACCATAAAAATTGCCGCACTTAAAAGAAAAATTCAAAGAATTTTAAAGATGAGATACTTTTCTCAACACAGCAGTCCAGAAAATTTCAGGAAATCTTTTTACAAACACTTAGTGTCCGATATCTTTGTGCCCACGTCTGTGTTTGCTATTATTCCATATGGTGCGTTACAAGCAATGCCTTAGAGTATGTTAGGTAGGATACTTATTGGAGTCCATAGCGAGGAGATGATTGTGAATAGCGTAACTGATCTCAGGTCACTCTGGTTCAGAACTGAGTTGGCGAGCGATCTTCCACAACCAATAAGCCTACTACGTCCTATGTGATAGGTGTGTTGAACACCACGGTAGTTGCTTCTGTTCACGGTGGTTTTTCTAGAATCCATGAACTCACGGAGCATTCCATACGTCTGGCCACTGCAAAATCTATGGAATGTTGCCTTGCCTTAGTGTTTGAGATAGTGAAAAATCGCGAGAATCGTTAGTGCAAGCGCAGTTTCTAAAACAGTGTAGTATCATACGCCTTCTGTCACTGTACTACAGTTGTATCAAAAACCTTCAGTACTAGTGCACCATAATTAGCATTGGCCCTGTCAAATGGGGACAGAGGCACACACTTATACGAACGAAAAAAGTCGTACTTTAACCGGTTAACTTGAAGTACAGCAAACAGTCAACGTTTCAAGCGATTTTCCACTGTCTCCTCCCAGTGTCTATGCACGCAGCCTTTCTCTGAGGACACTTATAAGTCTTCATTGTTTTGAACTCTGGTTGGCCTGTGCTTTGACTCCAGTGCAGTCAGGAAGGTCGCTCTAGTCGACTCTTACGTGTAATTGTAATATCTGTTCGTGAACTACTGTTAGGCTTACATCCGACGTAAGGTTTAACACCCACTCACGCGTCGCTTAACGCTTACATCATTCCATGTGACAGAAGGCTTGCCATGACTTCCAAAGACAGATCTATAAAGGAAACGTGTTATGTTATCTACGAATTGTTTAAATCTTCTTCGGAAGATTCTTGCAAACTCGCATCCAAGCTTCTCTGTTCTTATATGTCTCTTCATTACATATCCTTCTCCGATTGTTTTTTTTATTCTACAAAGGGTTTTTTCTTTTGTTCGAAGGTCGCCATAACAATGCTTTCTTCAGCCGTTGTTCTTCCCTTAGCCTCAGCACCTGCCCGTACCAGTTTAAACGACGTTTTTCCACTTCTTCAGTAACGTAAACAGGAATTTTATTCGTCCCTTGATTTCTTTATTTGTTATGATCTTCCTCTTTAAGATTCTGCAGCACCTTATTTTAAAAAAATATTCGCATTGCTTCAAGTCTTTGTTTACCTTAGTTTTTGTCTTTTTCCGTGTTTCAGATCCATATGAAGTTGAAACATAAATATTGACAAACTGTATTGCAGTTATTGTAACAATGACTTGATATTTGGCAGGTTACTACCGTGTGAACTACGACGAGCAGAACTGGAGGTTGTTGACGGAGCAACTCAGCAGTGACGGCTACCAGAACATCCACGTGTTGAACCGAGCCCAGCTCCTAGACGATGCCTTCAACCTGGCCAGGGCTGGACGTCTTGACTACCAGGTCGCTCTCAACTTGACACGCTACCTCACACGGGAGACCGACTACTTTCCCTGGTCCTCAGCGCTCAACGGCTTCACCTTCCTCGACGCGATGCTCGTCGGCAGCGACGCATATGACTCCTTCAAGGTCTGATGTCCTGCAATACGAGAAAATAAATTTTGACTTATATTTTTATGGAAAACGTTTTACCGCTTGGTTCTTGTATTGGAGGCACCTCACACTCGGGCAGCACGGTAGTTAGTCCCGTTTTGTGCTCCACAGATGAGAGTGAGAGATTTTGGTCAGCGCTTAACATCGAGGTCTTTAGCGCTGGTGAAGGGTGGCATGATGTGAGTATGGAGCAGCGCCGGAATGAATGGGCGGGGGAAACGGGAGATCCCCGAGAAAACTCGCCGACCAGCGACATCGTTAGGCACGATTCCTACATGCGAAAATCCTGGGACCGACCCCGCCGGGAATCGAACCCGGATCGCCTTGATGGTAGGCGAGAGGTCTGACCTCTCAGCCACCGCGGCCCCTACTCCTCAGATGTCTTGCTGCCTGGGCACAGGTTAAAATCCCGAGTATTCCAAACATGATTCTATGTTTACTTGATATAGCTTACATTACATAATTCCTGGATGTAGAGCGCATGATGGTATTTTCTTCGTGCTGTATAGCTACATTGCGCGCGTAAAATGTCATCGTACAGCATTTCACCACAAATATTTTCGTCTCGAATTCAGCCTCAGGTTTCGCATGGTGTGTTTATTACGCGGCAGTTTCTGGACAGCCAGTTGATCTCTTCAAAACAAACTTAGTGAAGTGGCACAACAGTAGCACATTGGATTGACATTCGAAAGGACCCGGATCCGGTCATCCTGGGTTCGGTTTTTCATGGTTTCCCGAAATCGCTCCAAGGCGAATCCCGTGATTGGTCAATAAAACATACCAAAAGACCGACTCCTTGCCTAATTCCTGCCCACGTGTAAAGTTGTGTGTAACCGTCTGTAACGACCTCGCTGTGACGAGACGTACGGCTCACTTACTGTTCGCGCGCCAGCTCTGAGCCCCTGGTGTGTACGTGTTTTTCGTCCTTACGGGCGCGGCTACCGCAATTTTCATCACCATTTTTTTTATTTGTACCAGATATTTTTTTTCTTATTTTAAACACAAAATGTGACTAAATTTGGCTCTTATGAAATTTTTTTTATCTCTCATAGTTTTCGCGTAATGGCTTGTTAAAGTCATATTTCGCATGTTTCCGTTTTAACGACTACACTAAAACCAACTCATATACCAAACTAAAAAAAAATCACAGTGCAGGCCACAATAACATGCTCATATTATTAAAGAATAAAATTTATTTGTATTTTAAAAAAATTGAATATTTTTAATTTATATTTTAGTCACATGTACAACTCACTCACTGGAGCAGCAGGCGATGTACAAGTAGCTGAGGACAGAGTGTACACAGGACTGTGAAGTCCAGCCGGATAGTCGTTGAACCCGCGATCCGAGTCTTTACATATCACCTATATGCTAATGACTATACATCGCTCTCTAAATACAGCCGCGGGATAGGAAGAGGTGATGGTTTATCGCGGGAAAACTTGACTGTTTGCTGGGTTTCAACGTACGTTCAGCTTACCAGAAGTTTGCTGGCTTTCGTTTGCACGTGGAGCTGTTACCCTATTTGACTGAGCCAATAAGAATACCGCTATTGTAATATGTGTTGCTTATTGTTGGTCTGCAGACAGCTACGCTGTGTCAGAAGTATATCACCCAATTTGACACGTCACAAGAAACTACAGTGTTTTCAAGGGTATGTTGCTACAAAAAAATTTCGTGAAATACCATCATTAGAAGTGATGGTTTATCGCGAAAATGTTTTGTGCCAACATAGCCTTGAAAACACTGCAGTTTCTTGTGATCAACAACAGGCACACAATATTACAACAGCGGAATTATTATTGTCTCAGTCAAATAGGGCAACAGCTCCACGTAAAAGAGAGAGGCAGTAACAATCTAATAAGCTGAACGTGTGTTGAAACCAAGCAAACAGTCAAGTTTTCCCGCGATAAACCACCATCTCTAACCATAGGTTGTTCAGAAAAAAGTGAGCACGTTTGAAACCCTACGGTGCGAGAGGTCCTGGGTTCGAATCTCAGAACGGGCATGGATGCTTGTGTCGTTTACCTAGGTTTAGTCAGTTAGTAAGTCGTCCCTCACTAAGCTTGAAGTGCATAAAACCAGGGGACATTAATAAACCCTCCAAAAATCATTTGGTATCAGACTACAATTCATTTTCCTATACATAATATACTGTATTTAGTTACTTGGACATACTCCATTGCGAAATAGATGTCTGTCAATGAAAACTAAAGATAATAGGAAAACATAAATAAGCAGAGTATGCTTTAGTCAACAGGATACTTACACAACATGAAATTCCATAAATGGAATCAGGTCAAATAAAACAAGGGCAAACAGATAATAAATGAAAATAATAAAAAACAAAAAATTAAAAGAAACCCAAGACTCCACCAAGGCAGATAACCCAAGTTTAATGTCTGGTTTGGCAAAGGGACAAACAGAAAAATGTACGATCCACAAAATAAAAATAAAAATACGACACACGAAAGAAGCGAAACAAAACCGATACTATATCAAACACGAACAGAAAACAACAAACGACACAATGATGAGACGAAACAAAACGCATTCGTGTTCCTGAACCTTGTGTGTCTGCCTGATGGCGAGAACAGATTCCAGTTCCCGAAATGTCGTTCTACTGTCTGTCTGGAAAACTACTGTGTTTTGTTTCGTATCATCGTTGTGTCGTTTGTTGTTTTTCTGTTTGTGTCTGATATCTACTGTGTTTTTGTTTCATTTCAGCGTTGTGTCACATGTTGTTTTCTGTTCGTGTCTGATATAATACTGGTTTTGTTACGCCTCATTGGTTTGTCGTATTTTTATTTTTATTATGTGGGTCGTACATTTCTCTGTTTGTCCCATTGCCTAAGCAGACGTCAAACTTGGGTTATCTGCCTTGGTGGAGTCTTGGGTTTCTTTAATTTTTTTATTTTATTATTTTCATTTATTATCTGTTTGCCCTTGTTTTATTTGACCTGATTCCATTTATGGAATTTTATGTAGTGTATGTATCCTATTGACTAAAGCATACTCTGCTTGTTTATGTTTTTCTATTTTCTTTAGTTTTCTTTGACAGTCATCTATTTCGCAATGGAGTCTGTCCAAGTAACTAAATCCAGTAATGCACTCCCATTGCACGGTTCTTGCAAATATTATAAAAAATAGAGCATAATCTGCGATTCAGTTGGCCACGAACTTTTATGTGTTGTCATTTACGTGTGTTACGTCTTTACAGAGATTGGCCTCTCTACCGTGTAAGCATTCTCCGCGACAAGTCACGATAATATCGGCCAGCGGGAGACGTCAAACGAGTCTATTGTCACTTGGAGTCTAGTCAGCTCTAAGAAAATAACGCGAATTTCGCATATCTCTACTAATTACTTTTTTTTTTCAGATTATTCCTAGTTTCCTACGACTTCTTAACATAGACAAAGCTACCTAATTAACAATCAAAGTTTATACACTGTATTATATTCAAAAGCTAACATCTGAGGTTACAATATATAATATTTATTAATTATTATTCTAGACAAAATGGTCTTCAAAAGTGCTCACTGTATCACGAACCGCCTATAGAGGAGAAGTTACATTATAGACATGAAGGTGTCCGATTCGTCGGCTTCCTTCTAAAACCTCGTAGGTCCAGATTTTCGAAGTTTAAATTCCATGTGAATTTAGTGCTAATTTTCATGGCGCTTCTAGTGTTAAAACCTTGTAAAAATCTACTGTGCGTTAGCTTTCTTCTATGCTCAAATTAAAAAACCTTGTATCTATGGCGTAGTATGACTACAAAAGTAGGTTTTTTTGCTCTCCTCTAAGAAATGGACTTACGAGGTTTTAGAAGTAAGCCGACGATAATGTTCTCTGGATGATTGTGTTTGTCGCAGGCGTACGTGTCAGGTCAGCTGAGGTCACTGTACGAGGCGGTGGGTTTCCGTGAAGTCTCCGGAGACCCTCACGTGACAGTTCTGAACCGCGTCAAGACACTTTCCTGGGGTTGTCGTCTAGGTCTGTCCGACTGCGTGACGCAGGCCAACACTTCCTTCGCCGCCTGGCTCGCCTCCGCACAGCCAGACTCCAGCAACACGTACGTGCCTTTACATAAGCCGTACATAATTCAACGCTAAAAGCATTAATCTATAACTGTAGGTTTCTTGAAGCCAATTTGCGAAAATTAAACAATAGCAATCCTAGACAATAGTCTTAGCCAACATTTTAAACAAAATTGTTTCCAGTGTTATGAACTTCTGAGACAAAATATCTGTCGTTGGGACTCCGTGCATTTAACTGCAGCGCAGGAGATCACACATAACGAATTAGTATTTTGGATAAATATTTACTCATAAAGTTGGCAAATACCATTACCTAGGATTGTCTTTGAGTATTTTATCCATATTGACTACTAAAAAGCGTAGCAATCAATTGGTGTTTTCAGTGTTTATTATCTAACAAGGACTCTTAAGTAGCCACCGCCGTGGGCGGTTCAGTTTTCTTTTATCCTGTGTCGGGAATTCGGCACACGATGTGGGTTTGTGCTGTTCTTGAAGCTCCTAGAATTTTCGTGTTGTCTAGATTATGAATATTTTTTAACTATGGTGATTTAAATTTTTGACTATCGTTATTGGCCGTGGGCATGTTGAAATATTGATCATTAAATTATGTTTAAAAAAAGTTCCTTTAGATAAACTGGACACTCTAAAACCCATGACTAATATATATATACATATATATATATATATATATATATATATATATATATATATATATATATATATATTCCGCTGCATGTGAACAGAAACATTGATTGTCACGTGCTTTCATTTACATCTGACTTGTACAATGTTTACATATGCAATACATTGCTCATAAAAATGTTATCTACAATATCTACTCATTAAAAACAGGGGTGTTAAATCATTGCAATTATAATTAGCTTTAATAGTGCGGAACATATAGATTAAATTTAGGCCCAACCTGGACGTTTGAAAAAACTAACTAAAAATTTATGTAGCTGTTGAAAATATGTCACTGAACAATATACACTAAGTCCCCAAGTTTATTCCTTGGGGAAACATGCCATCTTCGATAAAACATTTACATCTTGGCTTTTTTTTTTATTTAGATGGCAGATCATTAACCAAAGGATTTATTCCTTTGTGTTAATTTTCACTTAATACTTTGTGCCTCATCTAATTAGAAAAGTAAAATAATCACACACTGGTGACTAAGTGATATTTTTTAATTTAGTTTTATATTTTAGATAAACGCATTCCTTTAACTCAAATCTAATTCCTAATTGGAACTGAACTATCTATATTTTTACTACAAATGAACTGATAAAATTAAGCCACAAGAATGATTAATATGATATAGACCCCGTGCATGCGCTACGCTACGAATCATCGCAATGTCTCATAACAACAGCAGAATTGGAAAGTCTTCAACTAAGTTCTATGCTTTGCACATGATGCAAATGGTTGCAAGGATAAGCCATTAATGTCTTTGCATGCGGGTGTCGTTTTTAGGTGCTCCAACTGGTAGTTTATCCCCAATTAACTTCCCGGCAAAACAAAAGTACGTTTAAAAATAATAAAGGGTACATCAAAACCACGGATGTAATGTTCGGCTCAGTCATCATAAATTCCATATCTTTAAATGACATTTGTACTCGTATAAGTGAAGCTTCAGAATACATTATTTGTCTCAACTCTGTTAGATTCACTAGTCGTGATCTGTCGGGTCTTGCTTACGCAAATATTTTCTAGAAAGACAGAACTTTCACCGGTTTGTTAGTTTGGTGCGTGATGAGTGTGACGCAGACGAAAAAACAATATAGTTCGTTTCTCTGGATCTGTGTTTACCCTAAATTTTGTATAAGGTTATTCCTTGGTAAGAATTTCACACCATAGGCGTGCGCAGAATTTGATTAGAGGTGGTGCCACATTACATCCCACCTCCACAAGGCCCTATAAAAGATACACGAATAAAATAGTAAAGAGTATCATTATTAATATCGCAACAGCGTAACTTTAGAGTAGGAATAGTGAAAAATTCTTCAGCATGTAATAATCCACTAAGCCAAACAGACCAGTATATTTAAAATAATTAAATTTGAAGTACATATATTCATACAATGTTGTAAAAAACATTCATTTAAAGACAAGTTTATAATTCCGGAATAAGACATTTTAAAAACCTTAGGGAAGTGTGATTTTGAATCAAGTGTCATATTTTTGGAAATGCAGTACTTTGCTTAGAAAATTTTTGTAATTTTTTATGCTGGTGAAATAAACTAAATCATGCCAACTATAACATTCTAACCGTGGCGCCAAGGCACCTGTGCCCTTACTTTCGCGCACTTATGGCTATACCTTCTGCATAGCACAGCTAAAGTTGAATCCTGATCGAACCTTGGAAGAAACAGAAACGATTTGAAAGATTTCTGCAATGGGTTGGTATAACAAACTTAATTTTTTTTACATAGCCATTGTTTGCAATGGCATATGCCCAAATAACTGTTTAGGTTAGAAATACTTAACAGGATATTTTGGGTACTTTGGCGTGAGTCTGTCTTGCTGATAGACGGAAGGTGTGAACTGGAATAGCACGTACAAGTTTACGAAAATATGCCAATATTTCACATTATAATGATTAATTATTTTTAATTAAATGGATATTTTCTGAATACAATTAACTTCATGAAACAAATAGTTAAGCACAAGCGATGTATGACTCTAACGCATAAACTACAGGCTGATCATAAAGTCACGCAACCCATGGTTGTGCTATATGATATGTTGAAACTGGCCACTATTCACTTCTTCACACTTGTGCATCTTTCTGATCATGTTCCGAACAAGACGTTCTGGAGTGCTGCTTGTGAGATGCTCTACACCATACGTCGAATGTTTGTCTGTAGCTCATCCAAATTTGTGTTAGCCCCGCACTTGAGATACCTTGGGTTGCGTGACTTTTTGATCGCCCTGTAGTATCAGTAACATGTCTCAGACTTCTGGTTTGGTTAGAAGAGATGTTGAGAGAGGATATTAATGCATTGTGCACATGCAGGTATTGACTACTTTATATCCGTAACGATGGGAAGTGGGTAGTGCACCGAGGAATGTCCATTTCTGTACAATACTGCATAAACACAAAGCCTTTATTTTAAATGTACGGCAACCTAAAGTCAGATTGTCTGCGTCACTATTTGGATTGTTCCAACAACACAGAGATTAGTACATTCTCCAGAACAGAATGTTACTTTTGCATTACGTATTTTTTCTTCTGCAGTTCGAAATTTTTTCACAAGCAATGTACTTGTGCTTATAACAAAACACGAGTGTCATTTCCTATTTAAAACCGATCAGTTGTTTCAACGAAAAATTTTGTGACATTTAAATTGGACGGAACTAAGCAGAAGTGAAGCACCTCGCAGTTCACTGGATTTCAGCTATCCAAGGTCAAAGTTTAGTGAGTGCCTTTAAACCTGGTAAAAACCGCTTTACTGGGATCTCATTTTCCTAAAAATATTGTAATGCAATACTTGTTTTTCTCTAGGATATATTTACGACCGTCTCCCTCTACTTTGTGTGTTCTGCTAAAAGTGCATTCGATTACAATATTTCAATAAGACAAAACATCTAGTAATTTAAACCATTATAATATTATTTTATTTCAGTTGGGATAGCCTATATTACAAGACAGTTTCATGTCAATGAATAGGTTTGCGATGGCAGTGATGTGAATGTTGTCTGTGACAACCCACCCCCTTATTTTTGTTTCCCCACAGTTAAACATACGTCACTTACTGGTATATAATGTTTCGAGACATGAAAAATCTGGACTTTTGTATGGTGACAGAATAATACTCCATTTATCTGTACGTACATACTGGAGCATAATCTGTGATTTCATTGCTCACAAGTCTTTAAGTGTTGTCATTTATACAATTGACTGCTTCACTTACTATTTATAACTGTACCATGGAACTTGCAATTATTGGCTCAATGTGTGCCTGCTACAATACACGACATTGCAGGCCAGTTGTAGACGTCGAGCGAGCGAGTCTGTTGACATAAAATAACGTGAAACATGCAGGTATCTTCTAATGATGATTTAAGTTGACAGTTGGCACTGACTTTGTTGCAGGATCTCGCCCAACTTGAAGAGTGTGGTTTACTGCACTGCAGTGGCCCACGGTGGCGACAGAGCATGGAACTTCATGTGGGAGAGATACACAAAGGCCGAGCTCGCTGCAGAGAAGGCCCTCATCTTGTCTGCTCTCGGCTGCTCCAAATCGACAACCATACTGAACACGTAAGCTCGCCATGTCCTATTTACAGGGAGATGCCACTGAAAACCCTAAAGCCCGCGGTAAATTCACGCTGATATTGACAGACGAAATCGTACACTTTAAAAATGTTTTCTTTACCACAACAAAATGTTTGTTGCTACAAAGAAGAAGTTAGTTTAAATATAGGCCACGGCAAGGTAACTCTGATTTAAAGAAAATTATTGTTTAAATGTCACAGTAAGGATAACAAAATATTGTGTTTCTATTAAGGTAGTTAATTATACGTAGTTATGGTGTAGCAAGTTGTGGTATTTTCAACGCAAGCTTTATGCTGGAAATTTCATTATCATTGTTACAGAGAAACTGATATTATTTTCAAAGAAAATTTTCTAAAGGATTAGTATAGTAACAGCAATCGTAAGTTTACTGGTGTATTTTACTTTGTTGTAAGACAAGTAAAATATCCTCAACGAAAAACATTTCTTAGTTGTAAATAAAACGCTTTTGCTGTGGAATGTAAGCCCTACACAGTATGGCCTAAAATATCTGGAGCATATAGTGTGGTGATGATTTGTTGGTGGTAGTATTGTATTCTCCCTTATCACTATTATCTGTTGTGTAGCGGAATAATATCTAAGAAATTTGGTAAACCTGAGCTATACTTTAATAGCATATGAAGTAGAATGGGCTTTGTTCCCAGCACCCTCTTCGGGAGTTTTTAAATCACTAGAAAACGACATGCGAATGAGATTTAAACAATGACAAGTAAGTTACGTTTATTTACTTATTATTTTTTAACTGTCGCTTTTGTGTATAAGTATGTTCACTTAGGCGGCGGAACCATTGGTACAAGGGGTGTTATGTGATAAGGGTGAATAATTAAGTAAGTACACACGATCACGGGCTTAGTAGAGTGACTTCTGTGATTCTGTGATGTTAGCAAATATACTTCTAATTTCAGTTTAAAAATTGTAAAATGTGTACGATTTCTTTTAAATATTTCCCTAACGACCAACATCTTCAGTTGCCCCTGTATGTGTAAATGTGTAAACAAACATATAAAGTGTATTTATATATTAGAGTGTATACATAAGTATGTATGTGTGTATGTGTAATTTTGCTCTTGTCAAGTACACGCAATATCGATGTAATTTAGTTACTTTAAAACTGGTTTGCACAAGGTGAAACAAAATTTCAAAGCGTGCATTTTTATGAACAGTGTGCTAAGACTGGGACATTGCGTCAAGATGTTTCAGCATCAGAAATGTTTACCAGGCATTGTTTCATCTGTGACTCGCATGTCGTTTTTAACTAATTTTAGCGCTAAAAATTATACCGCTAAGAACTTTACAATTCGGGGCAGTTTTTTGTATGAACTAACAAGCAGAAAAGAAAATTTTGTTGCTATATTATACTGAAGAATTTCACTGATTTTAGAACAGCAATTTATATTGTTATGCAGTTGAATTTCACTCATGTACGTGTAACAAACACAATGTAAGTAATTGTTGTACGGAATAACGTTTAACTGTGTTTTGAGAACTCTTCTTTTGACTACAGTTACGGATAAGGTAGGTTGATATCATTATTCAAGGGGGTGAGTACCAGATATTTTGATTTTGAAATTATGGAACTTCTGCATTTAATTTGGCACCAATTTTCTATAGTGTCTTATGCTTCGGCAAGGCAGATGGAATAGTTTTTACATTGTGTACAGTTGGCATTACTCGGCTACTATTGCTTATAATAGGGGCAGGAAAATGTCGCGAATTCAATGACCTGCAGGCTAGAATCCATTGTGCTATGCATACTCGTGCCCCACCTATCCGTTAATTGTATACAGTTCCACTTAGTAGCAGCTAGTGGACAAATGGTCAGGGCTCGAGTATGCACAGGATAGTTGAGTCTAACATGCAGGTCATTGAATTCGCGAGAATTTCTTGTCCTTAATTATATTATATCTGTGACAATCCGTTACTATATTCCTTCAGAAGGTCACTAGTCAAAAACTAAGAAAGGTAGTGAAGGTGTGACACTTTGGTAATGTTAATAGGGTAATGTCTGTGTCGTGTCAGACATGAAATTTTAATAAATCTCATTGTATGTAACCGAACAATTCGAAGACGACAGGTACTGATCTCCCTTAATCAAGTAGGCTATTACCCTGGAATAGCCGGAAAACAAAGGCCAGCCACCTTAGAATCAACTTAACTAGTCGACCTCGAGGAGGCAGGGCTACGTGGTGTTCATCAGCCGGCGTCCCCTGTGATTATAAACCTCCAATTGGGGAGGACACTATTCACCAATCCCTGTGTGATAAAGCGGACATTACACTGATTTTATTTTATTTATGCAGTATTACACTTAGCAAAAATATTAGTTTTAGTCCTACTTCAAAAGGAGAATGCTGGATCATCATGTGGTTTTTAAACAAGCATTTGTTACTTTTCAATCAGCGTTTAGAGTATCCCTATATTCAAAATTTCATTCATTTTCTTTTACATTTTCTGTTGCTTCCTTTTAGCGTGATAGAACTTAATCAAAACATATTTTCAGCGTATGTAGTGTATCGTGCATTAGCTGAAGCCAATATTCTTTGGAATTAAGCTTCATAATTTCTTTAAATTGAAACATTTTTATGACCGAAACTTTAGGGCAACCGTTACGTTTGGATGGTACCACCAGTCGCTTGAAAAATCAAACAAAGTTTTTTTTTTTCCTTGTAACATTCGTGACAAGCGTTTTTATTTATGAAAAAGTAAAATAACAGCTATAGTGATGCAAAACTTTCCAGGGTTTGCCTGGTCTTTTCTCCTACGTGCACGTTAGCGGGATATTTATTTGGAATGCTCGAATTTGCAGCGTCCGAAACTGTTCCAAAAATAACATTCATCTTGTAATGCGTTTCCTAGCGTGTTTTAAAAATAATATTTCATGCGATATTTTTCCTTACTTCAAATTGCATTTGATTAATTGGTTTTTAAGTTTGTATTAAGTCATACGCGTAAAACTGGGTTATCTATTTTATATCTAACTAGTAATTTCACTCAGCCCAACGTACACATTACTATAGTTAGTTAAATGTTAAAAAAAAACTTCACTTTAACACAAAAAATACAGTGGAAATAGTCGTGAATCCTATAACTTGGTAATGTCTCACTTGAAAAAAAAATATATATATTCTGTTCTGATACTCTCAAAAGATTTTGCGTAAGAATGAGCAAACATATTTGTCATATTTCAATCCCAACGTGCAAAGTTTTTTCCTTGTAAATTTTGTCACGTTGAAAATGTGCTACCAAACGTGTGTAAACTAAATTTTGTATAAGTTTCTCGTTTATGCTAACTGGTTCTGTTCTTAAACTATGTAAAACGCGTACCCGTCAAGATTATTTAATTGGTCTAAACATCAAATCAACTCGGGGTGTGACGCCCGAAAACTATACAATTTTCTTCAAGTTTTTTAACATTGTATGTAAGATTATTTGTAACACCAGAATATAAATTTTATGTCAGTTTTACGACGAAGACTCTACCACCTGCTATAGTTTATACTGGAGCGTCACAAACATCCTGATATTTTGAACTGTGTTCTTTCGTTTCGCTTTCTTTCTTCCTAAATATTTTTTTTCAAGAACATATTAATAACATAAATGTCACACCGATGCGTAGATCACGACGCGTAAAGTCCGTTCTCCAATTGCCGTAAGAAATGACCTTAAAATTTTTACACAGTTTTGAACAGTACATGCTACAATACAACGTGCTGCCGCCTAAGAGCCGTAAAAGGGATAAATAGCTGTATTTTTTTTACGGTGCATGTATGTGGTTATTTCTGTATTGCTTCATTACTATTGTAGCACAGGCTTAAGTGATGTCAAGCAAATTGCCAGAATTCATATCAGTTTTAATTATTTCTTCACTGTGCAGTTCATTTGAAATAAGCGTAACTGTTTCACACAGGTACTTACAAAAGTCGATCACTGACAACTCTGGGATCAGGAAACAAGATGCAGGCAGTGTGTTTGCAGCCGTCTACAGCAACGCGGATGGAATAAATATTGCCCTGGATTTCTTGATTCAAAATTTCAGAAGCATCTCAACTTTGTAAGTACATGTACAAATATAAACCATTTCAAATGTTTTCCGTCGTATGTGGAAGACATACTTAAAGTTTCAATGTTTTAAATATTACATATTTAATATTGTAAGTTCTGATTGATAATTTCGCTATATTACACAATATTTGAAGCAGAATAAAATGTCACACGTCTAAAATGACACAAAACTGCGCAATACTGGTTATAATTGGACGCGTTGCATGAGGTAAGTTTCCTGTTGTAAAAAGCTTAGTACAAATTATGTGGTACGTAATGAACTATAAGAATTCGCAGCATAAGAACGCTGAATCTATTTTCACGCCAAATGAACGAATTACAAACTTTACTAGATTACTTTTCTGAATCCCAAAATTGGATTGTTTATTTTCTTACCGCTAAAAAATTAGTTTCATTTCTTTAATTTTTTTCACAACAAAAATAAACACTCGGAAAATAGTGAAACTCAGAACCTTTACACTGGACAAGGTCTATTAAATGATATTATTCGTATGAACCGTGCAGTCTGCGCAAGTTCTAAGTGGCTCGCGTTGTATGTGTTTTTTGTCCCTGCAAACACAGACGTTGCAAGTACGTAAGTTATCCGTAGTAACGTCTTTAGCTCTGACGTGTTTGCTATTACGTTGATGAGTTGGTTCATGTCGTTTCGGACAAACAATGCATTCACACCAGTGACTCAGAGCTGGCGCGCAGACTGTATCTTGAGAAAACCATTATCAGTAAACGTATTGTTTCAGCTATGGTGGTATGAGTGCTGTATCAAACAGCATCACCGGAGTTGGAAACAGGCTGACAACAGAACAACAAGTAAACAAGGTATTGTAATAGGTGTTATTTTATAACTCACTTAATGGCTCACAATTTGAAATCAACATACGTAAAATACGAGGTAATTACGTCGAACTTCTCCAGAGCTTCGCGTATGAGAAATATTTTTTTTGGCGAGTTTCCTCGGGGTACTTCCATTTCTCCTGCCTTTGCATTCCAATGCTGCTTAACACTCACAGTATGCTATCATCACTGCTAAGCGCTTGGCTTTAAATTTCACTGCTTCAGTTGTTATTTCAAAACTCATTTTTTCGCTATTGAAACATACTTTGGACAAGAAAATCCGAAAGACTTAGTCCAGAATATACTTAATGCTTTCATAATAATTTTTGCGATTATTGTGTTCATATTACACTTGTTTTAAAAACTGTATAAAATAACTTTCCTTACATATGGATGTATGACAACCTCTATATGACTGTACACGTTATAGTATAGAATGTAATTGCTGATTAAAAGTCGCACTTACTAAAATACTGCAACATAATTGGAAAACGCTAATCGACACCTGAGTGTCTCCCATTGGAGAAACATATCAACGGTGCATATGTGCCTACTTTTCAGTATAAACTTATGAATATGTAACACATGGTAGCCATACAAATAGTACAAGTATGAGAACTTTCTTACATTGCAAATATTTTATTCACTATTTTTGTTTAAACTAAAATATATGTTATTACGAGATGCATGGTCATTCATAACCACTCAAGATGGTTGATGGTCACTTCACTAAGTCACTTTATATTCTACATATAACAAAAAAAATTGATAATTGCTAATTGGTGTGTTTGGGACAAACAGAAGTTTCAAACCATTTACTGTGCTTAGTTAGCACAACCTCGGATACAGAACGGAGACAAGGGAAAAGCTGAAAGTGTTCAGTTAACGTGAAATATAGATTGTACACGATAAACTCTGCACGTTGGAAGTTAGATTTCAGCCTGTAACTGAAAATACGTGTTCAAGTACTCTCAGAAAAGTTGGTGGTGAATGAGGAATGTTTTTACTAATACCAATATGTTTAAAATTTATTTTTCAAAGTTATGGCATCTATTTTCGATTTTCTATTTTAAAGGATAAACTGACAATGTATCGTGATACACCTCCATATCGCATGTATCGTGATATGCCTCCATATCGCATGTATCGTGATATACATTCATATTGTATGTATCATGATATACATTCATATCGTATGTATCGGTATATATCGTATATGTATCGTGATATACATTCATATCGTATGTATCGTGATATACATTCATAACGCATGTATCGTGATATACATTCATATCGTATGTATCGTGATATACATTAATATCGCATGTATCGTGATATACATTCATATCATATTTATCGTGATATACATTCATATCGTATGTATCGGTATATATCGTACGTATCGTGATATACATTCATATCGTATGTATCGTGGTATACCTTAATATCGTGATAAACCATTTTGAGGGCTTCACAAAATTTGAAAGGATCGGTACCCATATTTTACTAAGTTACCATCAGACAGCAGTTGTGTTTAATTTCGGCAATAAGTGATCAATGTATCAAATATAAGACCACAATTAAAATATTTCAACATATTTTGTTACAGAAGTTCGAAGCCATAGTATCACGAAGTATGGTTAGGTTTGCCCTACAGTAAAAATAAACGTTACAGTTTCACGATAATATTTGTCTATTTATATTCAAAATAGTTCTCGATCAACACATGACTGCTGTGTATGTTTCCATGATACAAACATTACCCAAATGTTCGTTTGACCAGATAGTATGCTAAGGATATTATGTATTTCGAAGTCAAACATTTAAATTGTCTTAATAAGAATGGTTGCGATGCATGAAATAAACGACAACATTCTAATGGAACTAAATTAGTAACTGTACATTTATAAAAAGTCAAATGGGACATTGCCAATGGCGGAAGGATGGAAAGGGCAGTGAAAGAAGAATCTATACGGCACTATCGACTGAAGCCGTGTTCGAAATGACAAATATTGGAATTTAGGGTTTAGGAATTTAGAGTGGATAGTTTCGAACGTCAAACGTCAGCGCTGCTTGCGGCAAAGTTGGAAACTAGAGGTTCAATGAAATTTCTATTTGATTTTTTACTTTTATTGTATCCCGATTCCTTAGATCGTTAAGAAAAATCACTCTTTGGAGTAGGTAGAGTAAATTTCAACTCTTTAGGTTCACAAAGTGATACGAGGGAAATGCGTGCAAAAACTGAACTTATATATTTTCTTGCATTAATTTATTCACAACCTAACTAATCTGAAGTGAAATTTTGATGTTAGCGATACGTTGCCAGTCACATGTCCCTAGGAGAGACGACGCTCATCATCAAAATATTAATAGGTACTTTTAATAAAGTTAAAAGGCCAAAAGAGAAATTTTATTTTTTTACTTTTTAGAGATTTTTGTGTCGGGGGTTGCTTAAAATTTTTAATTTTACTTTTATTTCATTATTTTTAAATTACTCGCATACACTAAATGTTATTAAAGATTTTAGTAGTGCAACAACGCACGTTTTGAGTTTCAATATGAATTTATTAATTATTTGTACTTATTTTGTTTTCTTTAATATTTTGTATGTAAACATGGAGGTAAGAGTATACAGGAGATAGAATGTTGGGATTTCCTTGAAGTCGACGTATATATGCCAGTTTTGCGCGAACAATACTTTAATGTTGACCAACACACAGCAACGAGTAGATCTAGTAAGGTTTTCGTACGGTATCGATACTGTAGAATGAACACATTTGAATGAAAAGGGTTACGTGCGTTGAATTCGAGTGTAAAGAAAGAATAGATACGGGAAATACATCTGCTACTGTTACATTTCATGAGTAAAAAGGCCATGTTTTACATTAGCATAGTGTAAATTATGAGGTTATGCAGATAAACATAGCAAAAATGAAAAATCATCCACATATATTGTTTATTTTCTCATATGTACGTCACTGACGATGTGCAACTGCTTGCTAATAGCAATAAAACGAACAAATTTGCACACAAAATGTTAAATAAATGCCAGAAACTAGCATAAATGTTAGTTCGACTAATGTTAATTCTACTACAGGTTAGAAATATCAACGTTATAAGTTTGGCACAGGGAAAATTTCTGCCACTTGAGCGCTGGTATCGCTAATGCACCAAACTGACCAATCACAGAGCTTTCCTGAATTTTAAGTTTCATTAAGTTGACAATTTTAAAAGCGAAATTGGTTTCTCTTCACTTGAAAATTAAATTAAATGACAAATATAATTTCTAAGTTCATTTAAATTTAGTTTTAATACGGTTTCGTATTTATCTGGTCTCTTAGTGATCGAAGCGAAACTATTGGCAGAAATTTTCCCTGTGCCAAGCTCTCCCACAAGAAAACGTATTTTCTTTCTAACCTGTAGTATAATTAGCCTTAGTTCGACAATGGTGTCCGTGCACAAACCGTTGGCGATGTCGGTACTCACCGAAATGTGTTACTAAACGCAACCATATAGTTGAGTTTTAATATTTTAAATTTTTGTTCCCCAAACATCGTAGACTGCGATAAACACGACACATCTGCTACTCGACATATCATTTTAACTCTATTGTTCTTCAAATTTCGAGTAAAATACATTGGCTCTTATGGCGGAAACAATGTTATGGTCTACAGTGACCACGTGTATAAATGTTAAAGCAACAAGGGCACAAATACACCGACTTCACGTTTTTGCGTGGACAGTATACTGGATAGCCATCCCTGTTCGTAAATTAGTTATTGGTACGCATTGATTATAAACCAAAAAAAAATTTTTGTTACATGATAATAGTAATTCTGTTATGTTTAGGTGGTTATTTCGTAGAGTCAGTTTACGGTTGCAGAGTTTAATTACTATTAAGTTTATTTAAATAGTTTCTCATTATATTTTTGTAAGCTTCAGTGAAAGTGTTAAACACGGGAATTGGGAGAATAACTAAAAAAGCTCAAAATGAAGCCAATAGGCGCAAATTAACGCAGCCTGAAGATTACACTCCTAAAAGACAACAGTTGTTGGTATTTGAAGTTACTCGAAAGGCTGAACTGCGCAGTAAAGGAAGTCCACAAGACAGACAGCGTTGCTAGGAGAGGTAGGCGTTGACTAAGACTTTGCAGAGATCTAAAGAAAGTTACGTAGAACGTAGTTTACGTCAAACAATGAATGCTAGGAGTACCAGTATTTCACGATCTAATGAAACTCTAGAGCAACGCTTAAGTTGCCGTAAGTCGTGTAAAAAGTTTGCAGGGTGTTTCAAGTTGTGAATTTAATAAAAGAAAGTAATTTAATAATCCTGATGACAAATCTGCTTTAGCTGAACTGCAAATATTACGAAACGCATTATCGTAACTATTAAATGTCTAGTATTCATCGTTTACAGTGAAAATGACAACAATGATTATATAGCTGCATTCAGTGCATCACTGCTAAGCAATACTTCCTGGAGTAAGTTGTTAAAAACTAGAAAAGAGTTCATTATCTTTAACATAGACACGTCAAACATGTAGCACCCCTATTTTTGCGTCGGAGCCGGAGGTTAAAAAACCAGACTACTATATGTAGTTGTTTATTGATTTAGTGCACTGCTCTACATCAGTAAATTTCATTCCTTAATCCCAAAATGTTTACGGCCTAAGGTCACGTGGTCAATTTAGTAACCTATCTGGAGTCTTAATAAAGTTTCGAACACGGCAAATGTCTAATTAACCGCTAGCAGCCTAATAGCCGATATTTGTGGTGTCCCTTTGCTGTGATAGTTGGCTTCGTTATTAACATATTTCACCATCGTTTCTAGCCTGCTACACACACCAACCAATCATCGTTTACAGTATAAGACGACTGCCAACCTAAACTTCCAACGACTAGTTCAGAGTCATCGGCTAACAGGCCTCATCACGTTGTCACTGTACTAGAAAGTAGTTTGACGTATGTGGGCTCAAAAACATTTTATTTGTACTTTTAGTGGAAAGTCCAATGTTATGGTGTATAATATGACAGTCGTGTGTATGTATTGCACTTAGTACCTGGAAACATAAACAATAATCGTTTTGTTTTGGAGTAAAAACGTATCAAGTAACCGATGGTGGTCACGTGATGGTGACTAACATATTAACCACTAAGTTCCATGCGTACGAACAGGCAGAGAGACACAATATGCCACCTTAAGGCGCCTGTCTAGCTAGACCGAACTTGCGTGGGCGACGCACAAAATATATACAGTGCTAAGGGTACAGTTGACCAACGTACGCAGGGGGTTTCCGAACCACACCGACAAACTTTAGCAAGTGATTCCTTATGAAAAAAAAATAAGCAGGCAATATAGAGAACGGATTGTGTGTAAACTTAACATGATCGAAGAAATAAGACTTTGAAAATCAAATTTTTGAAACGGGATCTCCCTAAAATATCGGAAACTAAATGACTTGGAAGGACGGTACCTTTACGTGGTTTGGTTCTCATAATTCATAGCAAATTTTGGGTAATACCATTCACCCTCATGAAAATAACAGGGGCGACTGCCCTCTTGTTGCATACAACAATTGTAGCGTCAGGAAATGTGAATATTTTATTAAGGTTTATCGAGCTGTGTGATTTACGTTACAAAAATTATCCTCCTGTTGTGACTGTCTCGGAACTATCATTTCCGTTCAAAATGCACTTGAGGATCCGGTGAGTAGCTGATTATCATATGAGATTTTTTAAAAGTTTGTTGCAATAGGATTTTACAATTTGGATTGTGAACATACGCCATTGCTCATGTTTTGCTGATCAAACATGTGTCGAATGACAAAGTGAAATTATAACGCAGAAAAGATTAAAAAAACACAAATAAGCAATCCCAGAGGAATTTTGTCAGTTTTTCTTAATATACAGGATGTTTCTAAATTCGACCATCAAACTTTGGCAGCTAATACCTAATGAAAAATTAAGCAGAAAACATATAGGACGCACAGTACCTAAACCGAATAGTACGGGAGCAATAAGCCCTTTAAAATTGAAATTAGAAACAGTTTTTTCTCGAAAAATCGGAAACCATACGCGATGAAAGGACAAAACCCAGAACAGTGTTTTATGTTATCGATATATGTAATCCCACAGCAAATGCTCGTTCTAGCATTCCGCCATTATGCAAATCACAGGGGTGACCACCCTTGTATGTCGTCAAACTTTTGCACTGTCTAGATATGGAAGTATTTGAAGACGAATACTTGGCGAGCATGACATGCATAACAAAAAAGGTCCTCTTGTTGCAAGTGTGTAGGAGACACCATTTTCGTTCACAACGATCATCAAGACCGTATGCTATGTGCGGCGGTACAGTGCATTATGGCATTCGTCTGCCACGTTGAAGTGACACGAAATCTAACAACATAAACAATTACGACAGAGTATTTGATCTTGTAATGTTTGATTTAACCGTAGAGAAGACGTGTTATCCTGAGGTATGGTTTACTTGATTTTATAAACAGGAGGAAATGAGTCAGGATTTTACTACGTGCGTGACAAACAAATAAAACCTCGTATAAACATGACGACTATTGTTTTTAAGAGGGGTTATCAAGAGCACCTTAGTGTTTAAGTGTAGTTAAACAATGTTGAATGTCCTAAAGAAACCAGTTGTGTGTTTAAAACCCGGCTGGTAGGCAACTAGTACAGCACCCATGAAATGACGGTTGTGTATGTCAACAGAACAAGGCTCCAGAGAGTGGTATTAAACATTTCTATTGATAAATGCCGTAAAGTGGGTGAACATGGTAACAAAACGTATGAAATGTGCATTCATTACATGCTCTGCGTCATGTCCACCTCATGACGCTGTTACACGTGTCTCAAAACATCCTCGTTATGAGCTGTCCACAGTACTTATCTAATATCCCAACATGGTGGCGCGAATTGTGATGACACAACAGGGAAGACGAATTTATTGTCCGTCATAACCGCTTACCACACTGTGGAGTCGAGCTAAACACACGCTACCGTCAAGTGGAGGGTCTTTGTCCTGATGTTCCATGTGATATGTTCTGACATTTACTCAGCGAAACATACTGCAGTATTGTGAACAGAGTGAGGACACGCACGTAGTTGTATAACGAAATTGATCGTTTTACGTGGTCTGAGATGGCTGACATCCACCTAGTGTATGGAGCTGCACAGTGTAATAGTAGAGCAGCAGTGCGTATGTACAGAGACAAGTATCCGAACAGACGTGTACCACATTATTCTACGTTTACAAGTATTGATAGGAGGCTTCGCGAAGAGGGAACATTCACGGTGAGTACAGGAGTTGCACAGTACTATTATTATGTTAAATCACATACATTATTGCACATTGGGACATCACTGTTCCAATACTGTACATGTTACAGGTGTACAGGCCAAACGCAGGCCGTCCTAGGTCGGTACGTACACCTAACTTTGAGCAGGAGGTGCTGCGGAGGTTTGATGTCGTGCCATCTACTAGCACTCGTCAAGTGGCGCATGCAGGCCGCACTGGACACGTGAATGTGTGGAGAGTTGTAAATGAACAGCTGCTCCATCCATATCGCTGTCAGAAACTGCACCATTTGAATGCTGAAGACTATCCACAACGTCTACAGTTCGTGCAGTGGTGTCTACAACGATGTGCAGTACAGCCATGTTTTCCACGCATCGTATTGTTTACGGATGAGGCGCGATTCACAAGAGATTTTGTGTTGACTTCTCGTAACAGGTGCATTTGGGCGGAGGAGAACACTCACGCGAACTTCGCGTCCAATCACCAAGTGCAATTTGGTGTTAATGTTTGGTGTGGTATTGTAGGTGACCATTTAATTGGCCCATACATGCTACCTGCTCGCTTAAATGCAGAAGGTACCTGGTGTTTTGCACGATGTTTTGCCAGAGTTGCTGGAATACGTCCCATATCAGATTCGACGACATATGTGGCTGCAGCATGACGGTGCACCTCCGCACTATGGTGCACGTGTACGAGAGTACCTGAACAACACATTTCCAAATAAATGGATAGGCCGTCGTGGGCCGAGGTCATGGCCTGCAAGGTCCCCAGACCTTACACCAACTGACTTTTACCTATGGGGGGCTATGAAGAGCTTGGTATACGAGACTCCAATAGTATCTGAGGAGGATCTCGTCGCCAAAATACAGGCTGCTGCAGAACTGATACGAACCACGCCCGGCGTGTTTTACCGTGTTCGACAATCGTGGCATCGTCGATGTACACTTTGTGCCGAGGTTGACGGCCGACAGTTCGAGCACCTCCTGTAAGACTAATGTACTACAGTTACATGGTCATTTATGTTATGTGAATTTAAATTAGTTGAAATGAACTACAGGCAAACGACCGCAATGTAGTATGTGTTAACAAATTAGTCACAATAACTTCACTGATCTCTGTGTTTACATACTGTACTATTGTATTTCTTTGCACCATTGAGTTTCTAGCATAGGGCGGTTATAATTGACAGATACTGTACATACGTAGTAGATGCACATGTCATACGTACAGTGTTGTTTTGTACTCCTAATGTACCGCATTTATCGAAGGAAATGTTTAATACCACTCTCTGGAACCTTGTCCTGTTGACATACACAACCATCATTTCATGGGTGTTGTACTAGTTGCCTACCAGCCGGGTTTAAAACACATAACAGGTTTCTTTAAGACATTCAAAATTGTTTAACTACACTTAAACAGTAAGGTGCTCTTGATAACCCCTCTTAAAAACAATGGTCGTCGTCATGTTTATACGAGGTTTTATTTGTTTGTCACGTACGTAGTAAAATCCTGACACATTTCCTCGTGTTTATAAAATCAAGTAAACCATACCTCAGGATAACACGTCTTCTCTACGGTTAAATCAAACATTACAAGATCAAATACTCTGTCGTAATTGTTTGTCATATGTTGTTAGATTTCGTGTCACTTCAACGTGGCGGACGAATGCCATAATGCACTGTACCGCCGCACATAGCATACGGTCTTGATGATCGTTGTGAACGAAAATGGTGTCTCCTACACACTTCCAACAAGAGGACCTATTTTGTTATGCATGTCATGCTCGTCAAGTAATCGTCCTCAAATACTTCCATATCTAGACAGTGCAAAAGTTGGACGACATACAAGGGTGGTTACCCCTGTGATTTGCATAGTGGCGGAATGCTAGAACGAGCATTTGCTGTGGGATTACAGATCTCGATAACATAAAACACTGTTCTGGGTTTTGTCCTTTCATCGCGTATGGTTTCCGATTTTTCGAGAAAAAACTGTTTCTAATTTCAATGTTAAAGGGCTTATTGCTCCCGTACTATTCGGTTTAGGTACTGTGCGTCCTATATGTTTTACACTTCATTTTTCATTAGGTATTAGCTGCCAAAGTTTGATGGTCGAATTTAGAAACACCCTGTATATATTAGACAGCAAGAATACTAAAGATAGAATTAATTAAAAAATCACCAGAACACCCAGACACATAATACAGACACATAGAAAACCAGATTCCCAATATTAAAAAACATGGAAGTAGACAAAAAAACAGTGAACAGAGGGCAACAACCAAAAGACAAGAAACCACACAACACAAGTTAAAAACAACGAAAAATTGCAACGTTTCGGGATTTGCGATCCATTCCCGTCTTCAGGCTGAGACACAGCTGGTCGGGACACCAAGACGTGAATGAAGTTCGCTAGAAAAATTCTATCTTCAGAATTATTGCTGTCTAATATAGGCTCTATTTAAAAAATAAACTGACAAAATTCCTCTGGGATTGCTTTTTTTTTTTTGTTACAACTTTTTTTTACGTTCTCATTCAACACACGTTTGATCAGAAAAACATGCGTAATGGCGTATGCCCAGGATCCAATAAATTCTGATTACCGTATGTTACATGTTTACAGTGAATGATAACCGTTGCCAGTGCGCTGAGAACAAGCAAAACGTGCATGCATGTAGTATTGCTTCTGTTCTAGGTTCTGTAAAGCTACACCAAATATTTAAGTGCATTTAGAAGAAAATCGATAGGTCCCAGACAGTTGGAACAGAGGGTCATTTTGGTTACATAAGTCACATAACTGAGCAAACCTTCATTGAATTTTCGAATTTCCTGACGGTACGTATTTATCTGGACGTTTTTACGTGCCCTCTTACAGCAAAGGTCTTCGTGGAGGAATTCGGGGAAACGGGGTCGGAGTTGGCCACGGCCGATTTAAGGAAACATCCCAGCATTCGCATGGAGTTATTTCGGGAAACCCTGGAAAACCGAAATCAGGATGGGATGGCCGGAACCGGGGATCGAACCCGGGTCCTTCCGATTGCAAGACGAGTGTTCTTATCACTGCTCCAACACGTTCATAAGGGTGGAAGGTATTTCCCAGACGTTTCCGTGTGTTAGAACAACCCAACAACACAAAATAACGTTCAGAGTGTTTTCCTATCCAAGTAATTTAGCTACCGTTCCACAACTGTAATTTCAAAGGCTTATTACTACGTTGATATTAATTTTAGACACAAATTGTTTGCTATAGAGTTTCTGCATATTTATTTACGGAGAATCACCTATCGAAGTTTGTCGGTTTCGTTCGGGAACATCCTGAATAAAGCAGTTAGACCTTTAAGAGCAGCCCGTTTAATTTGCGTGCACTGATTTACTATTTGAAATTTTCCTATAGGCCCTAGTACTTTTAAGAGGTTGCCATATAATTTTGTTTGCGTTTTATGTGTTTGAAAGCCCAAAGCGTGTTTCTATTGTTGGGTTTTTCGAATTTAGTTGGCAATTTACCAGGTACGTACGGCCGACTGAAAAGACTTTTTTTTTTTTTTTTGAGGGGCCAGATAATCATATTTCTTATAAGAATGCCGAGTTTTAAAACTTATAGAAGCACTGTTTGAAGTGTGCTTTCTTTTCGTAAATATACAGGTGTAATGCATTTTAAGTAGTTTCGTCAAAAATTTAACAATCACAACTCTCTGCAATGTATTCCAAGCACAGACAGATATGTATTTTAAACCCACGAGACCCTATTGATACCACTGTTTTGCTATAATTATTATTTTTAACTTAAATGAGATCAGGTGTAAAAATCTGTTTGGCAGTTTTGTTTAAAACTTTTTTTCTGTAGTAGCTAACATTTTCAAGCTAAGAAATTATACGATTTCGACTAATGAGTCAACTAACAAAAATTATGTTAGTTACTTAATTAGCTAAAACATTAGAATTTGCTTCTTGAAAAATTAACCTACATGGTGAAAATAATTTGAAACATGACTGTCAAACAGATTTTTAATTACTGCGCTCTCATTTAGTTTTAAAAAGAATGATCGTGAAAACAAGAGAAACAAGGAGGAATGACACTTAAACCCACGAGACGCTATTTATCCAGCTTTACAGGATATTATTTTCAAAATTCGTAAATGAGGAGATAACGTAAATCGGTCGTATAGATTTGTTGAAAATTGTTTTTTGCTGTGCATATTAGCCTTTTACGGCACAAAGAAAATAAATCACGATTTTTGGTTATTGTCGACTTAATGATATTTTATTAAAGTGGATAACTAGCCAAAATTATACAGTTTATTTTCTTGGACGGCTTCACGATATCTGCTACCTTTCAGGGTTTAAAAAAATTAAATTTGCAAAAAAAAAATTCCCTTTAGTTCTGCTGTGACCTTGAAAATACACTTTATTTAAAACCAACATAATTTTCATATGTAAGAATCCGTACATTGTCTTGTCACAAATATACCATACTTTGTGTTTAATTTTTGGTAGCAATAAATCTCGTATTTTGTCAGATTCTTGCACCCAAAGTAACACCAATTTTGTTATGAAAGTATGCCAAAATCAAGCAAAATATTTTTTTTTTCGAACGAACAGTGCATTGTTTTGTAAAATGCTTACATAGGATTGTGCACCGTAAGACTGCTCTTAGTCTTAAATTATTTCATAGCACTTCGTTAAAAAGTTTTTTTTTTTTTTTTTTTTTTTTTTTTTTTTAATTTTTGCACTGATGTGAAAAAAACTACCTAGCATGGCCTAAATACAGACAAGGGTATAGTGGTTCGGGATAAAGTGAGCACTAAAAAAGCCCTGCAAAAGTTCTATTTTCAGCCAATTAGTACCTTCCTGCGCGTAATGACTAACGACGGGACGTGCTTAACCTCTATGGACACGTCACTTGATGTTTGCGCGAGTAAGATAAATTGTGTAGTCAGTATGAATAGATATAAATTAATAAAAACTAGTTCATTAATTATATAAACTAGACTCATGTTGATTTCGGTTGTTTTTTTCTGTATTGTTGTATTTAAATAGGAAAACAAACGGAAATACGTAGCGTAATATCGCTGCCAACCATACAAGCAGTAAAGGCCCGTTCTACAATGGCACAGACGATAACACGTAAAACGGAGGCGGACTGAGTAAAATCTTCTGAATCGAATCTTCAAAACAACGTATGAGTAAACGGATAAGCGCATGGAAGAACGTAAGAAGTTCGTCAGCTTCCAACTCTTACGTGTCCGTAACTACCAGCAGCCAATAGGAGAAAAGCAAAGTTTTACGTAGTCCGCTTCCGTGTTACGTGGCTCCATTCGTGCCATTGTAGAACGGGCCTAAGGAAACTGTAGTTAACGTTGAATTATAGTAACGGCTGGTGATATTTTTCAATGGTTAAATTTTTTGTGTTCACTTTATCCCGAATGAACTCTACATAGTTATATTTCTATGCTGCCCTCTGTTTCAGCTTGAGAATTTCGTGATCCAGAACGAAGCAGCGCTGGATTCTGCAGCGTCAGCTGGTAGGCTAGCTGTGGAGTCGGCCAAAGCAAACCTCAAGTGGAAGGCTAGTTACTACGACACAATAGCTGTTTGGCTTCGTGAGAACACTGCGCCGACTCCAAGCGGTGCAGCTACCTTCCACGTCACACTTACATATTCCTCTTTGCTTTGTGTTTTGCTTGCCTACATTCTCGCATGAGTCCTAGTACATTTGTAACCTTCAAGTAGTGTACATACATGTAATAACGCTTTTACACAAATAATCGCATTATGTATCGCAACATTTTTCAGATAAAATAACTAATAAATAATATTGTTCAAACTTTTCTGGCGTATTTGCAAAGGCCGTGAAATACAGGAACTGACTACGAACGTGATTTAATAACTTCTTAAGCTACTTGTATCAGAAGCCAAGCCTTGATTATCATAAATCTCAACTGGCAATCTGCCGTACCACTTGTGGAACAAGGACCGTGTCTCAACTCAAAGAGTATAGCGTCAACTGGGGATACTTGAGCCACTTTAGCATATTCAGCTCAGTGTAACTAAGGACATATTAGTTTATAAATTACACAATAAAGATTATATTTTGAGTAAAGCAATATAGAACGGAAACCTGTATTGATAAATGGCACAAAAATATTTAAAATTGATTAATATTGATTTTTTATTTATGGCTCAAGTTACACTGTCTTTAGGGTAACTTGAGCCACCTATCTAAAACTGCTGTTTGGAACTTGTTAGAATTTTACTGTCTAACATGAACCACTGGAAAAATGTTTCTTATGAACAATTATTACTGAAAATTATATACGTAATTTTCTACTTATGAAAGGTATATTTTAAAAAAAATTTTTGAGGTATCACAGTACAATTCACACACAACTAAAAAGAAAAATTGATTAAGATTCACATGGTGAGCTTTGAAATCATTGGTTTTCAGTTATAGGCCTAACCACGATCAAAGCTGATCCTGATTAGGTACTACAAGAGGTATGGTGGAAGAAGAATTCCACTTGCTGTCCCTGCGAACATCAAGGAACTGTTTTTGCTGGAATCCATAATACATTCAGCACGTTTGCAACCTCTTCGAACTATTACTTTGGATTTTCCAGGGTCTTCAACCAAATTGGTTTCGTCATCATTTACTATCAATTCAGCAGGAATACCCTGAATTGAATCTTTGAGGTTAGTGAAATATTCGTTCAGTGTTTCCTCATTGATCTGTGCCCTATTACGCTTAATGTTCTCACTCAATCTTATGGCGAGGGCATCTTTGTGTCTTGCTAAGTACGAACGACACCAGTCTTCTCCAGGAAGATTGTTCTTAAAACGAGAAACTGTGACACCTTTTCTATCCAAATACTGCTTCACAATTAATCTGACATCTAAACATGAAAGGGGGAAGCCCCATTCTGCAGCTGCTGTAATACCCTTCAGTAGAACTGTCTCTTCATCTTGTGATAATGCTGGTGGTTTGCCATATGGATGTACATGAATCCGTCTCAGTTTGCGATTAAGTGTACACCTGTTCACTGAATATTTTTCTGCAGCACTTCTTATTGACAATTTACGTTCCCTCACTGCTTTCATTGCATCTTCCATTGTTGTAGTTGAATAGGTAGCGTAAGAACTAGCCAGGTTTCCTTGCATGTTTTTGACCATTCTGGAACATGAAAATGTTTAAAATAAAATTTTTGTCTCCTTGTGCATTTTATATCTTACGATTTTCATGCTAGTGACTCAAATTACCCCGAAAGTTACACGGCTATAGACATCGTTAGCTATAAAAAAAATCCAAACTAAGCAGGATGTACAAGCAATATATCATGCATACTGCTGTATGTTTTGGAAAATTAGCCAACAATTTGTATGTATTGTACATTAGTGTTTGTTGCACATAATAAGTTATTATACTTACTTTTCGACGTTTTTTACAAACACACAATACAAATCACACAGGAACTCTGTTAAATGTACTAAAACAATATTACTTTTTTTAAGTAGCTCCTTAAGGCTCCGATACAATTGATTTAGCACAGAAAACAGCACATGCACAGACACAGAACACTCGCACAGCACAGAGCTGCAAATTACAATTGAAACAGCACACGCACAGTAACAGCGGACATTGTTGTTAAAACGAAAACAAGATACAATGGTAAATAATACACGTGTGTGTTGGTATCACTGATCTGAACGTTTTAATTGTTACCGCATTTCGTATATAATTGCTTTGTTTATTTTTTAATACAAAATAGAGTCTACTTATTTTTTAAAAAATTGCAGGAACTGTTATAAACCGTGAAAACTATTCCATTTCGAACAAATCAATTTACTAACTTCGGCGCAAATTTTTACAAAGGTTAGTCAAATTAGTTTCCATTTTCACCCGTGTTTATTTTCTTTTGAATCCGGTGGTATCCATTTTCTGATTGGCTGCGCACGGCGCACAAGCACAGAATTTTTAGGATTTAGCTCAACTTTCTGTGCGCCGATCCTATGCTATTTTGCCGTGCGTGTGCTATTTGTGATTGTATCGTGTGTCACCAAAAATGCTGGGATTCAACTTTCTGTGCGTGTGCTGTTTTCTGTGCTAAATCAATTGTAGCTGAGCCTTTACAGTGTTAAGTACTCGGCCATTATACAAACATATGGATATTTTCAATTTCAGCACAGATACCAACATGAAAACAAAACATATCTCAATTGGCTCAAGTTTCCCTGCCGTCTCAAGCATCCCCAGTTGACAGTAACTCTGTTGAGAGGGCACTCTATCGCATAAGAGCGAGAGCGAGAGCACCAGAGAGCAGACAAGAGCTCTATCTCTCTCCATTCGGGACGATGCTCTCTCGTATTCGTGAACAAATAATGCAAAGGTTACAAGTGCGTAAATTTGTTAATACAAGCTATAAACCTGTTAAACATATTTGTGGGCAATTCAAATAATAGTTTTTAAACTGACAGGCGTCGTACTTCGAGCAGGGTATAGCTGTTCATTGGCGATGCCAAAAATTTTATTTTGTGTATTTAAACGCATATTAAGGGCGAAAATGTTAATTTCTCGCCATGACGAACTGTTCTCTGGAAATAACTACTTAGGTATAAATATTTAAATATTTACAATACACGACGCACGTTTCTTCTTTAGCCTCAAACTATAGTCTGTAATCAAGATGGCGTTGGCCAGAGAGCACGAGAGAGCGAGAGCGAGTGTACAACTTCGTTCTCTCGCTCTTTCGTATTCTCGGCGAACAATTGAGACAGGCAGAGTGTGCTCTCTCCGACGTAGTTATGACCTATTTGCGACAGCGAGAGCTCGAAAGAGCACTCTTTGGGTGAATTGAGACACGGCCTAGGTCAGGTACTCTACACTAGTTTCAATTGTAATGACTTGTGTCGTTTTAAAACGGCGTGGTACGTAAGCCGACACTAAAAACACTGGTCGAAATTAAATAGGGGATCGTAAAAAAATAACTAAGAAGATGAGATAAGATTTGTGTAGACGGTCAATAAACTATAGACCCGACGGTGCTAGGACGCCACGTGGGAGCCTGAGTCAATGACATAAGTGTACGGGTGTGAAACCTCGAGTGGCGCGATACCCGTATGATATAGGCTATCCATTAGGACGGACGTTATTGTTTGGGTGTTGTAACTGCCCTCGGCTGCATGCGGCGAAGTCTAGTGAAGAGTGCTCGATACCATGAGCTCTTGTCTGTCATACCTAAGATCAGGTTAGGCTGCTGTTGGATGGGCATGATTTCCCGAGACTGACTTGGTAGGGGTACATTTTTCCACGGAACTTTGTCAAATGTCCATGATTGCCGCTGCAGTCGACTCTGTTTAGTCTCGGGGTAAACTCGTAGGGATCAGGTACACGGGGGAGGAGTGGGTGGAGGTGTGGAGAGCATGTTAGATACAAAATGAAAGCACGTTTTTGACGAAGGATCTTCTGCACTGAAGATGACCTGCATCAGGCGTCAGAAAATGCAGTGAAAGTGGCCAAGCTTAGGTCAAAAGGTGTACAACGTTTGCAAACGTTTATAACTGTGTAAATAAGTATGTTCGTATCTGACACGGTGATGATAATTATAATAATAATAATAATAATCTACCACTCAAACGGAATTTCTCTCGAATGGCACCAGTGTGGTACGACATACCCTTAAATGGTTGTATCTGATCCCACAATAATTTGACCAGTTTCATAATTATTTTGAACGGTTAACATAATGAATTTTATTAGCCGGTTTCATGAAGCTGGTGTGTAAAACTAGAATAAAATACAGTCCAAAGAGTTAACTCCAATCTTTCAAGCAAATATTTAAATTTAAAAAAAAAACATTACTATTTGTATTGGTTTTTAGAAACTGAAAGAGCATTACTACACCAATTTAAACATATTTGAACAAACGAATTACGAAAATGCTGTTTGAAAAGCAATTACTTGTGTAAATACTCATTATACAGATTGTTCCTGAACTACAGGTACCGGTACTGACTCAGTGAGGTGATTTCTTATAAAAAAAATATAGTAGAATATATATAGGACAAGCAATTTGTACCTAGGCTTAATATTTAGGGAGTAATGAGCCTTCAAATATAGAGTGTTAAAATCTTATTGTCTACACGTTAAAATATTGTAAATTGACTTATGTATAACGACAATATTCTAATCATTGATTAATGTTATTAGAGTCTTAAACCCAATCAAATGTTGGTTCATACTTTCAACCGTTACTAAAATAACAGGAGTGGTAACCCTCTAATTGGATTCAACTTTTGTTCCACCACAATATTGGAACATTTAAAGATGTTTTATTTAGTAATGTGAGCTTTACAACAATAATGGTCCTCTTATTGCAACTGTCTAGGTTACATAGCTGTTAAAAATGCACGCGAAGCTCTGGCTGTAGCAAGAGAGTGCCAGGAGGGCATAGGCAATAGCATACATGTGTTTTGATGTGCTCAGTTTTACAAAATGCAAACCAAAACTTATAACTGCTTCGATCACGTAAACTTTACACGAAATAGTGGTCTTTGACATGGGCGTCACGAAGGGGGGGGGGGGGGCAGTTGCCCCCCCTGGAACTTGGAGACCCCTACAAAAAAGGTTACTAATTGTGTCAAGCACTGTGAAAAGGTCTTAATTTGCGTCAAATGCTGCAAAACAATGGTCTGTGTCGTCATACGCTGCAAAAAGTATGTTTTTGCTTATAATAGAATAGTTTAATGATAGCTAAACTTAAATTTCTAAATATTTGCCCCTCCTTGAAATAATTCCTGGTGACGCCCATGGTCTTTGATATCACGTGGTTTCTTATTTACGTTCACAAAAACATTATGAAATCCTTACTTTAAGAGTGTGTACTGCACTTAATAGACCTAATAACTTTAGGCTTTAAGTAGTGTATATGTATATTTTCGACACATTTCGTCGGCAGGAATCACCTTCTAATATGTGTCTGTTTAATTAAGAGTCAGCCTGCATGCACGCACATTTCAGGTTTTTATTGGGGGGAGGGGGGGCAAGATTTTTTTTTCTGCAACAGTGATCTTGTTGCATTTTTTAAATTAATTAAGCATGTATAAATTAGAAACTTAATAATAAAACTTCAGTTCTATGTGCTTAAGCTAGCATTATTTAAATAACAAAATATAAAAAAATATATTTTATACATATAAAATTCTAAATCTAGGGGGGGGGGCATTTGCCCCCCTAAATGACGCCCGTAATGCTCATACTCACTCACTCACACACACACACACCTATACACATGCCAACACAGATGCACCTACACATACACAGTATACTGTTACCAGTACTACCTGCCTGTGTTCAGTTTGGTATTAATTTATGTAGCAAACCACAACAGAACTTGCGACCAAAACCACAAAACAAACAGTGATTTACACGCAGTGTTTCAATCCAGAAGGCAGAGCTTTAGTGGACTCTACTGTGGATATCACCGGTCACATATGAAATTATTCTGAGTGATGAAAGTTTTCATCTAGCACTATATGGTAAGCTTCTGGGAGATTCAACCGGTAGTTGACTTTACAGTATGACGAAGTCAAATCGCCTAAGTAAGGTTTTGAATAAAAAAATTGTGATATTGGTAAGGAAATGACAAACGTTAGCATTTTATTTTGTGTTGAAATTTAAAAAATATACAGTATATGTTTCTTAATGAATATGTTAAATTAACTAAAGCATAAATCTATTCACAAAACGGCTAGTAGCTGAATGCATAAAATCTTCCCACATTGACTGCCATGCCTGACCCACACATAAACAAGTAAGCTTTGCGAAGGCCCTATCTGTATAAGATTCTGAACCTTCAAATTCATCAAGACATAAATACATGCAATATATTAAAATCGAGAAAACCTCTTGTGAAAACAGACTTGTAACTTCGTTAATAACAACTTAGATGTACATTAGGAATTGTTAACATTTGGCATGCCAAAGCAAATCCAATGTGGCACTCATCGATGGGTTCCAATATTCCATGTGAACCCTGGGTACACCTGGACAATATCCAGGGCCAAGCCTAGGGAAGCGGGTGGGAAGGCAAGAGGGGCAATTAGCCCGGGTTTCACTTTTGAATTTAAAAAAAAAAGAAGAATTATTAATAATCGAAATGAACTGACGTTTTATGTGTGGCACAACAATATGAATTTTTTTAAGAACTGCATTTTAGTAACTTACATTATTTTTGATTTGCTCACATTTTTATCTGTAACACTTCTGTGTGAACTGTACTATTAGTAGTGATACAGACAGTAATAACACAAGCGATTCGGCCATTGCTCTGAGACTGAAAACATGCCATGCTCGGTCCTGCCAACCTTGGCAACCTCATAACCTGATGGCGTTCGCAAGGAACCAAACTGCCGCCCGTTGCCTCACTTTTGTGAAGAGCTTGAAACATACGTCAATAATGTCTTTGTTTACCACTGAAAGACTCGTGATAGTCGCAGTCTACACTTCCAGACGTGCTGTGTTGATAAACATGACGTCACTCAAAGCAACGTTGTGTTGTATCTATGTGGCCACACCTTGGTAAGTCATCACTCATCAGTCGCAATGAGCCTTATCATCTCTCTTTTCTACACAGTCGGGATGATATTGTGATATGGTACATGTAGAGCGACGCTCGTATACGCTGTGCAGCCATATTCACGCATGCATGCACACACACACATATACGGCCCCTGGTGGAAATTCTCCTCTTCAAAGGAAGCAGAGAAATTTCTAACAGACTGGTGCCAAGTAAAGGGTTGTGGTGCACTATCATCTTTGTTGCGAGCAGAGTTATCTTACCATGTGGATCTGTTTGACAGAGTTGTGAACCTAGGTTGAGTTGAGAATATGTAGTAGGTCTATTAGCGGTTCCTCAAGTTTCTGGTTCTTCCTGAGATGCTGCTAGGAAGTTAGCATGCATAAAAAAAACAGCACAATTTAATGGGCTGTATTAATAAAGCGGAGGAAAAGCTTTTACTTGCAAAATGTAGAGCAAATGCTTCGAGGTGTATTAATAAAAAATTAAGGAAAAGGTTTTGCTTTTGTAGTAAAAGCAAAACCTAATAGTGTAGATGATGTGCTCAAAGCTGAAGTAAAAGGGTATTAAAAAAGTGTACCTTTTACTCAAAGCTGAGAGCAAATGCTTCAAAAATAATACATCTGGTCAGTTGCAGATGCGACAGTGAAGTAAAAGGTGTGTGTGTCGCTATGGCCGAGTTAGTAAACGTGAGAAACAAACATTACAAGTCTCGAACACGCACACTATGGACTACAAAAGCTTATTTCGTTTTGAAGAAAACAATGTTGAGTGGTTAGAAAATTATTTTCTAATTGAGTCGAGGGGGTGCGTTTTCCTCATCTCAATAAATGAAGATATGTTTTTGGTATCTCGCGGATCCAGGTTATCAAAAAGGAATCTGTGAAGAACTTCCACTGAAAATGCAATCCTCCAGGCAAAGGAATTGTGGCAAAGTAAGTATCGCTTTCCAACAGCAATTGGCATGATAGATTGTACACATGTAAGGATATTGAAACCGACAATCCATGGTGATGAATACATCAACAGGAAAGGTAAACCTACATTAAATGTACAAGCAACTTGTGATGCTAGAGAAATGTTTACAAGTGTAGACGTTAGTTGGCCCGGATCCGCGCATAATACTCGAATTTGGAAAAATTCGCAAATCAGACAAGTAATAAGTACAAGACAGAATGCAGTGCTAATCGCTGATGACGGGTATGGAATTGAGCCTTGCTTGATGACTCCCTTCGCAAATCCAGTTGATGACGCAAGTAGAAAATTCAACGTACTCTTGAAAAAGGAAAGGGTTATCATAGAAAGGTGTTTCGGGCAAGTAAAGCGGCGTTTTCCTATATTGCAATATATGTTTGTCGGGTAAAACTTGTGAATGTACCAAAATTCGTACTGGCATGTTTTGTTTTGCATAATGTTGCAAAAAGTTTGAATGACCCAGACTTTGACCCAAATCAAAATACCCCTGAAGAAGACGATTTAACTGACGCATATGTTGAAGGTGTAGGTGTAAATAGCCTTCGCCTACAGCATCAAGGACAACTGAATTTGTCTGCAGTAATTGCACAATTGGAATAATTGGCCTACGCAAAAACTAATGTTATTGCAACGTAAGTGAACAGAAAACGGATAATTGGAATAAATGTACAAAATAACAATACTCTTTTAATAACATATGTGAACTGAAATCTGTATATTAGAATAATTTAACAAAACTGCAATACTTATTTTTTTAAATTGTAATACGTGTTGTTTCCATCAATTATCACTTGATTTTGCCTACAATCTGACTTGTCCTTTTGCTTCCGTACTAAGTTGCTAAAGTATTCTGTCTGCACTTTTGTTAATTGAAATTGTTGAAGTAGAACCAAGTGCTGTAACTCCTTCGTAGACAAATTCCTAGTTTCATCACTCTCATACTTATCAAGAAGTGATTTTTTTCATGGCGGCATTGTTGATTTGCAGGCAGGGTGTAAATTGGGTGAAGCCTCCAGTGAACATGTTTCTACTGCACCGTCTGGGGTTTGTCTAATTACTCCACATTGCAGTGACCCTTTTAAAACAAATTGCATCACGATTACAACTTCTCTGAAATAAATACACGGACAAATAAAAAGTTATAGGTTCAGCATTGTGATCTGTCACTGATAAATTCAAGTTTTTGTTTATTTGAATTTTGACCAAATAAAAAAATTAGGACTAGCCAGATAAAAAAAAATTAACTAAACAAAGTTATTAATTTTTGCAAGCACTGACAATTTCCAGTCAGCAAAAGAAAAACCAAATATATAGGCCTATTTTTAATATTTCCACATTGTTGCTAAAAATGTGTTTTATTTTAATATGACAGCAATGTTATAACTGCCACAAGATGATTGGAAGTGTCATATTTTTAAGGTTACAATGCTCTTTAAAGATTTTCCAATTTTTTATAAATAATTGGGCAACAACAATTGTGAAAATATTTCACCTCGAACGTAAAGTAACACTTTATGAACATTCATAATTAAATTATCTTTCACGATCACTATAGGTAATTATATGTTACTTATGTATATTTGCTGTTTCCAACACGATTTTCAATTTGTAATTAATGTAAAATATGTTTGCATTACTTTAAATAAATAAATTAGTATCCCAGATGTTATCAATCAATCTGGAGACTGATTAACTACAGTACTGCATTTACTGTCTGTATAGGTAGCCAAGCACTTTCAGCAAAATACACATGGTTACTGTAATACTAGTTAGGTATGATCCAAGAAAAAACACTCGTTTATTTTTATGTTTGCTCCTGACAAATTTTCTCAAACTCTTTCCATGACATTTTTTAATAAATTCTGATGTTAACTACCTTACTGCAGACATACTTAAACCCAAATTTGGGATAATTTGCTCAGCAACACCTGAAAATGGACACACCTCATTAATTACATGACTACATAAAAGAGAACCATGCTCGATGGGTGGGTGAAGATTTCCTCTAGTAAAATATGCATAAAATATGCCAGCAATAAAGATACTGTACTTATAATACTTTAAAAAATGATACTGACATAAGTTAATATCATTCTCTCAAATACCTAACCTTATTCATAACAAAATATCTCGATGATCGAGACCTCTTAAAGCTCTGTCTTGCTATAGTCTAATCCCCTATAACATTGTGCCCAAATTGTGCTGCATGCACCCAACCTATGTTAAGGTATCGTACAGACCATCAATGCAACATGCTGAGACGAGGCTAGGTAGCTGGTAAAGTAGGAGAATATATGCCAAGTACATATACCAGTATACAGTGCAGCAGTGTGTGTTGTGCTTCCCCTGTAAAAGCTGACAATGTGTTACGTCACTTCAGTTTATGGTTCTGTTCTGATATGAACACAAAAGTTTTTAGTTCCCAGGACGGAATGTGCAACACGACGTGATTGAACGAAGTTAGTGTAATACTGTACTTGTAGTCTGTATATGTTTTTTCCCCTATATTTCTGTTTAAAAGCATGTAAACAAACTCTAAAACTTTGACTTTTTTACTATAATACCAGAGTTGCAACACTTCCTCAGTCCTTAGTTTTATTGAATGTGTTTGTTACAATTTATTTTATCAGGGTAACTGTGCATGCTATTAGCACTTATTAATAAAACTTTTAGTGGGGATTAGGCTTTCGGTTTGCACGTACGTATATAAGTGACCATGGAGCATACCTGATGGGGATGTGGCCTGAAGGACATTAAATCTTTTATCGCCCTTGAACGACATGCAACTTTTGCTGTAAGTAATCATACAGTGCTGCAACATGTCAATTTTATCAGAACTTTCTTTATACTCTCACATGGCATGTGCCATTTGCTGTTCCCTAACAGCTACAGTACTTATATTCTTCCTCTAGGCTCAGTAATTTAATTTAAAGCTTTCTTGGCTAGTGTTGGTGATAGGACTGTGCCACACACCCATGGGCCATCTCAACTTCATCCATACCACAACACTGCAACTGTTTTATTAGTTGATATTTACTGTATGTTGTGTGTGGATTGCAAGCAGTATAATCTAGCCTTGCTATTTTAACATCTATACGACGCCTATTCTTGATAACAAAAACCAGCGTGCGTGCACACATGGCCCCTGTGAATTTATACTGGCCAGATCAGTCACTTTCCACCACAGCAATCCAGGGTTGGTACCTTGTGTGATCCATCCAGATTTCAGCACATGGGAAACACAGCAGATATTGCTATTGACCTGCTGGTTTTCTTGGTCAACACTCATTTTCCTTGCCCTCGTATTTCATTACTGCTCCATCAAAGGGTCTCACTTCACGTCATCCTTCAAAGAGTGACAGACGCCCATGGTCTCCCAGATTTAAAGTCTGCTCTTTGGATGTTATGCCTCGTGCTCTGGTTCACTCACCCACTCTACATCAAATTATTTATTAAATTACTGTAGTTCCTACATGCAATGGAATGAAGTATTTCAACTGTGTCCAGTAATAATTTTTTACACTTTTCTCTACCAGCACTCTCATCAACCTACAGGAGAGCAATGAAAGCAATGTGTTAAGGTCTCTACATGTAGTGGCCACCAGTCTCCCACCAGTAGTTCCTGCAGTGTGGTGTTCTAACAAAGAGGGTATAAACAATGTATGACCTCATGTTCTGCCACACTCAACTGGGCCAAATGACGAGAAATGCTCAATGCCTTTATTAGACTCACATCAGTTCTATTACAGTGGGACCTCGTTAGTACAAACACTGTTAATACAAAGTTCTCATTAATACAAATTGTTTTTCTTTCCCATTGGCATGAGATGAGAAATTGAATATCCTTTGATGCTCCATAAAAATTTTCTTTACTCATAAATCAATGTAATACTGTACCAAGTTTACTTGTTAAAGGCAGCCATTGGGGTGGTAATAATGTTTGTATTTTGGGTATAAACAGCCTGAAAAAATTTTCGCAGAATTTCTTGTATTTTTGTAAACACATGTTAATACAAACCTCATTATTACAAACTGCACAATTTTCGGTCCCCTCAGGTTTGTATTAAAGAGGTATGACTGTATTTTGGTGAAGCACTTCAGACACAATGGCAACAGCACATATTTCTTTGAGTAAACAACACCATATTATTAATGCTACACATTCACATTTTGAAAAATAAATTCTTTCTAAATACATGAACATGCAAAACTGCAGCATCAAATTAGGTTATAGCAATTGGTTGTAAAAGCATCCCTTAGTAACAAAAATGATGTACAGTATTACCGTAGTAAAAAATCACAGGTGGTGATCACATTTGCAGAAAGGAAACATGCACTGGGTTAATGAAATAAATGCTAGCTTACAACTGATTTTGTTAACTTTATTTTTTTTTAAATTCTGTTATAAAGTTTTTCTTTTGTTCTGCTGAACAATAATTTACATCCACTGTACCTCCCATGCTAAAATCACAAAATTTTCTATAAAATGTATAAAGTAGTTCTCTTTTGAGGAAATTCAGGCAGACTAAGGAAAAACATACACTGGGTGCCAATCGAAAACTATAGCAGCAGCACGAAAGAACATTGCAGAGGACAAAGCATTGTTCAGCAGCTGCAAAAGAAATTCCTTCTTCGTCAAGTAAATAAACCAAACGCTCAACGCGCATCTAGACATAATCTGCTGCTGTTCTGCAAAAGTCTGATTATAAAACATAAGGACTGAAGACGCAGCCGGCTAGATGCACGTCTTTACCTAAGTTACGCTAGGCATCAACAATTGCAATGTATTACCTAGCATATAATATGTATATTAATCATGAATGATAATAAATATATAAATTATGCTATGATTACGATGGCTACCTATTTGTGAATTTTGTTTCTATTAGCTTTTTATATATATTTATATATTTTTATATAAGTTTTAACAGACTAGAAAGAAAACAACAGGAAGCAAAGGGACGAGTCAGTACTTTGTGTATGATGAGGATGACCAAGTGCACACGGTACCAACACAAAAGCACCCTAATGTAGGGCAAATACGTAATTGCAACTTGAAAATAAGTGCTGCATAAAGGCAAATGCTAAACTAACTGCAGAATGACACACATTTTGTAGTGTCATAGCTGAAAATGTGAACAACAAACGTACAGAACTAGTCAAGTTCAAAGTTCCATTACATTCATGTACAGTACAGACTATTACGGCTAAGTTACTAGGTTACTAGTGCCTCGGAGAATATGTCAGGTCTTGCAAACATTAGACATGACATTTTCTTTTTTTTTATTCAGACTAAAAATTTTAATTGCTTACTAATACTAAGCTGTAAAACCTATCTATGAAATCTTTACCATTTATGTCCTGGACGCTGTAATTTTAAATGTAACTATGTATTTACCACATCATTTTCTATGAATGTAATAATTATAACAATACGAGATTATCGTTACATGAACAATAATGAATCAACATCTGCAATAACATTTGACACCACTCATTCACTGTTAGATAAAAATATCGAGTAATTCGGTTTCAGGTGAAATTTCTTGGGTGCCAGAGTACCAAAATGGCAGAGATATCAACACCCCTCAATATACGGCAGTGTGCAATCACTGGTCACCCACATCATCATAAAATGAACAAACATGCTAATATGTGTACAACTGTACATACAAAATTGCAATTCATAATTAATGACCTGTCCCCTCAATCATCAGTTCACTGTATTTATACATAAAAGCCCTCTCTTTTGAATGCAACAGCACTGATAAACTCAAACCTTTCTGTGTACCACAACATATGAAGTTACACACTTCATTACAGTATTCCCAGAATCTTTAGGTGCCCAATTCAAGTGCTGTGTCTAAAGGGTAGAGCTTAAATTAACTCACCACAATATCAAAACAGAAAAGTGGTAATCCAATTAATTTTTAAACTTTTCTCTTATATTTCCCTTGCTATAACAAGTACTAATGAACAGTATTTTTTTTAACTTTCAAAAATTATTTTAAGTATTGCAGCAACGAGGAAATACAGTAGTTTTATCAACATTTAAATGTACACAGTAAAGAAAAAAAAATTATAATTGATATTTTTAAATGTTACTGTCATGCTAGTTGAAAATGTTAAGTGATAACTTTAAGTTTATATTTAACAAATCTTTTACTAAAGTAATTTTTCCACTTGCTTAGACATTTAAATATAACCTTCATACACTCTATCCTCAATCAACAGCACATGCATTGCTCTTTTAGAGATGGATGAACACATTCCAATATTTTTTTCAATTTCAAAAGATACTGCATGTCCTAACAAAATACAATCTAAATTTGCCAAGAGGTGAAAAAGATTTCACTGTCCTTTACTGCAGTCCGAAGTAAACATGTCTTCCCTGCAGTCTTAAACAAACATAAATTCAAAATATGAATACTGACAGATAAATATCTAAAACTGAACATATTTCAAATAAGTTAAATTATTATGTCAAAACCAAAATCTTTGGTCCCAAAGAGAATCTTCCTTTATTACTTACGAAATGTTCTCACCTCATAAATTTGCATTCATTTGCAATGCATTTTCACCTCTTAACAAATGTGACAACACGTTCCTGCGTGTCCTCGCCTTGTTACAATTAGCAAGAACAAATCAACACGCATGTGTACACTGTGCAGTTATCAGAATTTAATCATCAACAAACAGCAAAAGAAGGAACAGGCTACATCGTGAGCTCATCGAGTAGGTCACGTGAAGTCAGTATGTTACCTCACAAAATTAACTTCAGAAACTTTACTATATACTGTTTACAAAAAGTCTGAGTACCACAATAACTTCTCAAATGTGTCTCTATGAAATAAGAAACAAAATGCTAATTGAATACAGTACATTATTTTTGGTTTTGGCATTTGCCTACCTGGTGCCCAAACCAAAGTTTATGAAAAAAATTTCTTTGAGAGCACATTTCCATTAACCAAATGCATATAAAGTCTTTTAATTGTGCATTTGAGCTGGATGATGAACTTTTGAAATCAAGTATGGATTCTACTCAGTACAAATGTGCTCTATGTCTTCCGAGTTAAATTTATTGTATTACGTGGTTATTACATTAACTTTTCAAATATTTGGGATCTGTGATCAAGAATAACATGTTTTCACTACACTGTGACGTCTTCAAAATACATTACAAAGTGGAGTTTTTATAAATTATGTAATTATTTAGACACATTATTAATATTATAAATCGTAATGTACATAGCATGGATGGCAAGTTTACGTTAAAATTTAAATGGCTCAAGGTGAAAACATTAGTTCTTTTCTAATAACTGACAAAAATGTTAAAAAGATGAAAATCTTTGCTTGCACAGACTGTACATGCTGCAAAACACTGCTTCACATAACAGCAATGTTTTTTACCACTTGCAAAAATTATTGTGGGCTCTGCAACCGAGTTACGAAGAACTCAGCATGCTAAGATTGAGAGCAGAATATTCATCATGGCCGGCACATCCATTGTATGTAGCATTCAACATGACAGTACAGTAACTTTTAGCACGAAAAATAACCTTAAAAATACTCTTATTTTTTTTTATAAAAGTTTTGTTTCTTTCCTTCCCAAAAATTGTTCAGCACAGTTCACTGATGCAGCAGGTCCTTTTTTCTCTTAAGTTAAAAAGTGGTGAGCACTAACTTCTTTTAAGAGTTGTGAAAAATCTATTTAAGAGATTACACCAAAGTTTTTTTCTGCTCCATTTTTTGTTTCACAGAAAAACATTTACACAAATAATTGAAAAAACATACCCTGTATCCAAGAATCACGTCTTTTCAGTTTTATTTTCTTAAACGATGGGGCGTGTTGTGTGAATATTGACAAGTGTGAATCAGCTAATCTTGCTTCCTTCGACAACCCCATGCACAATCCAGATCATTGCAGTACCATATTTATTACAGTTCCATAAGTTCTGTGTGCAAAACAGCTCTACACGAAAGGCAGCGCTTTAATTGAACTGTTGAGAAAGTGGAAAACAGCACATTGTCTGCGTACAAGTTACAGTAGTAGAATAAATACATAACTGCACTACCACTGTGTTCTATAAAAAAAATGCACCTCAGCCTCCAGCACAGAATATTCTAGTAGAACAAATACTCTGTAATATTACAAGGAAATGAGAATTAAAAGTAAATAAAACTACTGTGCATATCAATAAAAACACTTTGCTTGAGGTTTCTCATAAAAGCAAATGAACACAAAATTTAAAATATTCATACATATAATTATCATGCTATCACAATTCCAGACTGGCCAGGAACTTAACTAAATAAATAAGAATATACTTCACTTAAATTACATTATTTACACTATTTTGACTTGGAAGGCGACTAGAACGTTCAAATAATGCTTTAAAAATTAGGAAAATTATTTACAGCAACAATGATTACAAACATTTCCAATGTTAGCGAATAAATCTGATTTATAAGAAATGTAACTATAAATTTCCTATAAAATTCTATATATTGTATTAAAATAATTTAATTCTGCAAAATGTTTACATCCGAGACATTTCAAGAAATAACTAAAAACCAAACTGCAAAATAAGTACATAAAACACATTATTTACAAATATTTACGTTTCTATTTTTGCTTAAGGCAAAGGAATGTAGTCCAACGCACAGAATCGGAATGCATGTCTAACTGAAATTTTCAAAAACAAACAAAAAGTTGTAAGACGTAATATAGTATACACCAAATAAGAGCATGATAAAGATACTGCCGTACCGAGTACCAAATTGCACTAAAAGTTTAGGAAACGCATGCAACCTTTCCAGTTAAATTCAGTTGGACAAGAAATGACCTCACAAAAATATGGCTATGTAAATAAAAAATCATTTACTCTTTCTTTTTTGGTAAATTAGGTTTCAATGAGTACAAATTTCTCTGTCTCTACCAACAGCATATGCATACTAAATTGTACTCTCTATTTCTCATCCAATAAATTACTATCAGTAAAAATTAGCATAGCTACATATATTTATCTAAAATCAATTTCTTTACTATTAAATATATAACAAAGTCAAAATACTGTTCAAGATGTGTTTGGCTTAAATTGCACACAATATTTATAAGCTGATGGTTGATTTTCTCAATATGTTGGTGGCAGCTACTAGCAAATACTTAAAAAAAATTTAGACCTCTATTTCCCCTCTATTTTAGTTATTCGATTATCCTGTTACCCCTGTATATCTCATTTTACACTATATAAATTATCATATGACTACATTATCTACAAACTATATTATTCACTCTACAATTCTGCACTTGTCAAGAGCATATAACATCTCCGACTAGTCATTAAAACCTAATTTCAACAGCACTGACTAGTTAATTTAGTCTAAGGTCACTGCTCCCAATCTAGGTCTGAAGATGACTATTAGATTATTATCAACTTACTTCAAAGAGTATTTAAGTTTCATATCACTGTATGTACACAAGAATAGAGCCATGCACGTCTTAACTTGCCATAGTATCATAACAATTAACAAAATGGCAGCTATAACATCAGTACATTTTATGTCATAAACAAATTACAGTCACATTAAAACAATGTTATTGTCTTCTCACTTCCATGCCTTAGCAGTGAAGCAATACGCTGGAAGAAAAACAAAACACTACCCACTGCAGAACTTTGGAACCAAATATATTCCTAGCAGTATAAAATAAACATCAAGAAATTGGGAAGTAGCAAGGGTAGGGCTGTTGAAGCACTGAATATTTAAAAATAAATAAAAGTGTACATATGACAATACAAATAAATATATTGCACCATCAACAGTTGAACTAAGTACTGGTACCACAAGTAGACAATATCACAAACATGACTCACAACACAAACACCGACATCCCGAATAGCTCACCTTCAGTGCCTAGACTGGAAACTTAAAAACATTTAAGAAAGCAAAAGTAAGTAAAATGTGAATCACCCAATAAAAAGGGAGAGGGGGGCCAGTAACCACAGATTTTATATGAGACATTTTCTCCAAAGTATCATTAAGACCTCGCTTGAGAAAAGAATACTGCGGCTGACTTGAAATGGCCATAAATCCAAACACTCACAAAAAAATTGCTAATATTTTTTATTTATTTTGGTTGAACAGTTAATCTAATGGTATTTTAGAAGGTCTTAAATTTCCCTTCTGTACAAATGAGCAATTATCTACAAACTAACTACAGTACGTGTCTCATGTTAAAGTTTATTTCTCTACAAGTTGGTACTTTGGTTTAATAGTATTCACTAAAACTGTGGTAGAAATATTATATTACTGATTACTCTCAAATACTTTACTTCTCCGATATAAATATTACGGATTATATCGTACTTCATTTTAGTTTACATCACTGAAGTACATTTAAATAGGATATTGGATGGGGTTCAATCAGTTAATACTTGTGCAAGTTATCTTGCTGCTTATTGGTTCTTGGTCTCCAACAAGCAACTTCCTCACCAGCTTCTAAACACCAAAAAACTTGTTTTCGAGTAAAAGGCATGTGCAGGTATCGAGTATTGATAGTCCAGAAAAGAGAAAGACAAGTGAATTCTCTCAACAGCACAAATTTTCTGCAATAAAAATAAATCCTACATTTATAATAATAATTACAGTCAATTTTTCATCTCAACTAGATACAGAAGTAAAATTTCTGACTATTAACCAACAGACAAAATGACACCAATAGTTAATTTATCATTATCCTCGACAACAATGATCTTCCATCAACTTTATATATGCACGTACGAACAAACAGATGAACAAGAAGACAAAAAACGGCCTGTACAAGTTTACACATCAAAGTTTTAATTCACAGCCCAAGTAGATTTTTCCGAGGAGTAAACCTACAACCTGTTAACATAAGCTGGGGGAGAATTCAAAGAATTTCAAAATTGACACTTGCTTTGCTTGGCTGTTTTTCCTTTTGCATAGTCTCTACACCACAACCAACTCTTCCACAAAAAATGTGTGATAGTATTTGAGGAATTGTAGCTGATTTTTTTTAACTGTACGACACAAACGAATGCCTCTGGGTGTGATTTCTGTCAACTCTGAAATTATGTGAATCTCTGCTTTGGTAACATATGCATTTATATGTTGACGGAGACCAAGAACTCTAAACGGTACAGTTAAATAGCCACGCTCAATACCTTAATTGCTAAGCAAAAACTGGTTACTTCCGACTCCATCGAGGATAATCATCTTTAAATCTTATTATAAGTTACAATAAGTTATAAGGTAATAATAATTGTATATAATTATATGATAAGAATATTTAGCATCTGTTTTCAAACTAACAACTACTCTATGTATTTATCTTTACCTAAGAATACTACTAGGTTTTTCTTATTTTTCTGAGAGGGTGGACCTCTTTAACTCATTGTCCACTTTTAAAAGTTGATTCATATTCTGTGCCAAGAAGTATTCCAGAACATGTTCACCTGTCTCTTCTTGCTGTTTAACTTCATTTTCACAAATTCTTGTGTGCGCTTACAAATGAAGTAGAATCCCATAGGAAACCAAGAAAAATTCCAGCAGTAGTTTTATATAGTGACTTCTCGTTTATATAGTCGTCTTCCAGTTGAAGATCTCGTTATGACCCAAACCTCCATCAAACACCCTGGACAGCTGAAATTCTTTAACAAAGAAAGCACAAGTGACTTTACACAACTTGATTAAAAATGAAAACACATGGAACTATTATTTCAGAGAGCCCCAATTTTTTTATAACAAAAAATTCCCCAAAAATTGTACATGTGAAAAATGTTTTTGTACCCTCACAACACAATTTATAGAAAAACTACTACACATATTTTAAGTTCATACCCGTGCAAGGGAAATGAATACATATTTCAAAGAGACTAAAAATGTATCAAAATTGAGAAACCTGACAGCAAGACATCACACTACCTTATTACAATTACAGTATTTCATTTCTGATGTTTACATGATTAAGTATGCATTTCCGTACACAATTGTGGTGTGTATGTGTAAATGTGATTAAAGTGTATGTACTACTTGACCAAACCAAGTAAGCATCCGGAAAACATATGGAATAAACTACTTCATTAGGACAGAATTAAGGAAATCAACATCCTTTTTTATCTTCCCCTGTTTTACACAGTCTCCTCTTCACCATGAGCTTTCAGCTGTTCCTGTAGGTACCTATACTGAGAAATTAGGTTATGACTGGCCAACCATCAGCCAATTAATACATATAGCAGTGGTAATAAACCACTTGTATCACATACCAGTGTGGCGGATGGCCTCTTCCACCTTCCATTTTAAGACATCACACCCCTTGTCTTATAACATACGCCACACTCCTTTATGTCAGGCTAAGATTGTTGTTCCAATGTATAGTTATCACATAAACAAAGACTATCAAAAATATTCACTTCCAGTATCATTTATATAGTATGGAATTACATACTGTAGTAAATAAGACTTCTCAATGTCTGTTTTTTAAGATAAATTAATAAAATTGTAAAGTTATCTGATCGTATAAATTATCACTCAATATTTATTGCATGTTTTAAAAGTCAATTCTTTGTTCACTGAGGTAGCAAAGATATTTGTGCTTTTTTTAATCTATGGATACGTTTGGATAGCAAGACAGAAAATGTAATACAGTATATCTTGTGGCTTCATTAAGTGTTCCAAGTTCACAAAAAATATTATATTTTTGTTTTATTCAACCAAGATTGTTCCTTTCCCACCTCAACCCTTTTTAAATAGATAAGAACAAGTTTACTGCTCCCCACCCTCACTTTGATAAGACACACATAATAAGCTTGCTGTTCCAATCCAATTATTTCCAGTTTTCTTAACCACATGTCTTAGTGACAAAGTAATCTTGTCTGGACCACTTGGTTTTATGCAACACTCTGTAAATAAATAGTAAGTACCGTATCATTAACATAGTAATTAATGCACACAGCATCATTTCAAACTTTATCAGTGATAATGAATGAGCAAAAATAACTATCTTGAACTAAACGAAAACGTGTTAAAGACTTCAAATCAATCTTAGCGCACTATACAAAATCAAATTTATATACCTACTACATACTGGGTTGCCAGTGGGTAATGCCACTGTACGACAAAATTAATTTCTATTTCAATTATTTTATTCCTGCTTTTCATGGTAACAGTATCAGAAATCTATTTCATTTCATCAAGAGTATTTCAGTATTTCATGTTTTTGGCCATCATTCAAGTGAAAATGTTGCTTCAATATCTACCACTATTGTTCAAATTAAACTCTATTTAAAATTGATAGTTATGGTTTCACTTGTTTTCAACAGGAATTCAGTATTGGTAGTTAGAGTGGTTTATGTTATGTAAACGTGCAGGTTATTTTATTGAACTTATTAGTATTTTGGTACTCACTCCCCGAGATTTGTGTTTATGCGACACATTTCATTCCTATATAATGACACAATGATCAAACAACACAACTTATAAAGATAAATATAGGCCATTAGTTTAGCCAGACGGACATTACTACTCAATGAATGTCATTTCAGAAATGTGATTTCCAACTGTAAGACAACTGGATCAATACCGAAGTACCTGCCTTCTCTTTACTGTTGCCCCTCCCGGTGTTGCGCGAGGCAGCAGTCCTTCTACCCTGTGATGTAGACTAGAAATTATGCATCTAGCTACATCGTGAAGATATTTCGAGTGATCATGAAAGCCGGTCCCAACACATGGAAACACCAGAATAAGCGTTCTTCATCGCTGAGCTGGCGGAGTCAAGAACAATCTGGATGGGATGGCACAAAAATAAATAAAGCTTGCAACGGACCACAGAGCAGCGATTGTTTGGTGCTTAGTCTGTGTGCAAGCTGTATTGGGGCAATTTTGACTGCAAAGACAGCGGCAGAGATGACAGCTGAGAGATGACGATAGGAAGTGCCAAAGGAGCAGTGCAGCGACCAATGAGGAATGTGTGATGACATGACAGGTGGAGAGAGAGTGAACAGTATTTTGTGCCAATGGGACGATGGAGGAGGTTCGATTGATAGGAAAGACAATTGCTGGATTTTTTGAGAAAGTTTGAGAGTGAGACATTCCAAGAGTTAAGTGGCTTATGTATTTTGAAGTCTGAGAAAGACAAACATTAAACAACTGATTGTGTAGTGTAGAAATGTTAGGTGTTAGAAATATTAAATGTAAATATTACTATACATAATTTTGAATTGAAGGCCAGTTAGAATAATATGCAATTTTGTAATAATTTTGGTAATACTTGTGGTTTAGAGTAAAAAAAATTTAAGTACCTATTTTATTTTGGTCTAATTAATCAAATCCTCTATTCTATTCAACCTGGATATGCCTAAGGTAAAAAATTGTAGAAATACTATAGTGTAATGAAGCAAATCAGGAACTTACCCCAGTGATCCGGGAATATTTTGAACCCTGCACGAGAAAAAATTACATAAACATTCATCTGTAATATGCAGGCATGGATTTCCCTTAAGGTAAAGGGCATGTTTGTGCGTGTGAGGCAAAAATCAATGACGCGCTACGAGCAATGTCCGCCGGCACATGTATTGTGATATCGCCTCTACGGCTAGTCATAAATGTGAGTGCAGTGTTCTTGCCGTAAAATTTTTACTGTTGGACTTTAAGCGGTGACCCAATAATTTTATTGAATGCGTCACTATAGCAAAGTACAATGCATGTACCTGTAGATCTCAATTTTGAACAAATCCATTACATACATCTTGAGAAACAACCGCGTGAAAAAACTGATTATAGCCAAGTTTGAGGGCTTTAAAATAATACTTCCAATATGTATTGTGTCTTGAAAGTCACATTCACTAGTAGTCTGAAGTTTTTTTTCTTTTCATAGATAAGCATTGGGGACGTACGTTTATTGGTCTCTGAGCTAAACGTAGCTCCGAACATGCTGCCCACAATTCGAGCACCATCCAGGCGGCTGCCTTAAGTCTAGCCTATGTTGTGGTCTAGATGGTAAAGGGGTCCACAACGGGTGAAATAAAGTATTTGCTTATGAGGAATATGTTACCTGAATTTCAAAAAATACTGTGACAAATTGTAGCTGGTTTTGTATTTACATTTTGTTAATGTTTCGTATTAAATAATTTCAGTGGTCAACAAAAAACTTATTGGCTGGACATTAAAATTAAAATATTAAAGAAAAAACTAAATTAACACAAATCTGTTGCTCTAAACTGAAGCTTTTGGAATTTTTTCAAATATAACTTTCAAAAAAATGCCACAATAAATAGTGAAAATTAAATAATTACAAATAATTATTTTGTTTAAATAACAGACTTTTTTTTTTTAACAAGAAATCACTGTTCGATACTCTAACCATTAATTGCCTAACAGAGAAGAACTGTGGGAGGTTACGAATATGTAGCAACAATGTAATAGTGGTTTGTAAAAAAAGGCTGGTGTTTTAACTTCATCACTGTAACTAAGCTGCAAATAAAATAAATAAAATAAAATAAATAAAAATGTAATGTCCTCACTCCCACCAAAAAAGTCAGCTACAGTAAAATGATAAAATAGCGGCTGTTTTGAAAAATTATACAGATTGACAAATATAAATAATTGTACACTATGGTATTTAACAGTTGTGACCACAGATTTCATTTCCAGAGCACAACTATGTTTAAAATTAAAATTAAAAAAAAAAAAAAAAAAAACAGTACAGACCTGTCAAAAACAAATAGAGTATCACTATTTTTTTCAAATGGGTTGTAGACAAATTCATTTGAAACAACCCTGGTAATAGTTTTCAGATGTGAAAAACATTATAAATAGTGACCTTGTACAACTTGAGTGTTGATGTCTGCCTGCCAGACATCACATTGATGCAAACTTTAAAGAACATGGATTGTTAAGTTTACTGCCTTACCAATAAAGTATATAAAATTATTAAATTTATCTGGCCTTGGAATAACCAAATAAGTAAATAAATAAATAATTATTGTAGCTCAGTCAACACCTAGAAATTAAAAAAATCACAACAGATGCTTTTGGCATCAGTAAAGAAGGGTAGCCGAATGATATTTTGCATGTTTGAGAAACCTAACCGGAGTTCTGGAAAAGCCTGGCACAAAAACTGAAATAGTTTCAGTTCAACTCAGAGAATCTCGCCAAAAGTGTGACGCTGACTGCAGCAACAACTGTGAAACTGAAACAATCAAGAAAAATATTTTTGAAGATTATGTTTTGTGTATGCAAGTGAGAGTTGTAAATATGTATACTACATAGCAAGTTATTATTAAACATACTCCTTCAGCCACAATTATAGCTAAACAGTCTAAAAAGTAAATATGATCACCAGCTGCCAAGCACAAATTGTGAGTATGTACATTCTATCTTGCATAAAACTGCTAGTTTTTGACAGTTTTGAAAGCTGCCATGAAAATGAGTTTCCAATAAAAAAAAGTTAAAATGTTTATACAATGGCCAGTTTGACAGATTACTGAGTGTGTTTCTGCAGAAATTATGTGCAGCAAAGAAAATACTGCTATTTCCTCTAAAATAGCTGTATTGTAAAATATTTATGCAAAACCTGCAAAACCATAACTGACTAGAATTTTGGTTTTTGTCTACACTTCTTAAATCAAATCGTAATGAATGAGTGGAATCAATTTTTTTCTGGCACTAAGATTCTAAAGAAGAGCTTAAGTTCATGATGGTAAGTGTATGTGACAGCCTGCAGATAGCTAACGGTACCAAATTTCCTATATTCACAGTTGTTCTTTCCCACTGAACAGCTAAAGACAAAAACTTATACACAAATCATCTTTAATTACATTCATAGAAAAGTCTAGTCCTCTCAATTCAATGCCCTGAACGTTCAAAATACTAATCATGTTGCTAGTATCTGCGTCAAATGTGTCTGCAGATGCAAGAAACACAATCCAGAATACGAATGTCGTCCACCAAACATTAAAGGGTTGGTCCAAGGGAACAGAAATGTGTTGTGATTGCAATGGGGAACATCTCAAACATATTCTGTACGTATGCCTGATCATTCAAGCACTTTAATACGTAACTGTAGTCTTTACCTGTGCATCTCTCAATAATATGGTGGTCCCAAAAATAAGATTCTTCAAAATTTTTCAAACGTTTTTCCATGTACAGTATATTCTAAACTGTACTCCTCTAATATATACAATTACTAATTATCTTCTATGTACTGAAGTGTAAATAGTGTATGAACTAATAAATGTTAAGATAAACTAAATGTATAACTGTTCTAAAATCACATAACACTTTTTTAAAACATAAGATATGTTTTACAAAGTTCATACTGGATTAGCAAACACTTCACAATTTACATAACAACCTAGATGGTGATGCATGAAACAGTGAAATGAAGTTGAAGACAGCCACACAAACACAGATACACAACACATAAGTTACATCAGTAAGCACAAAGCTGCAACCGAAGCATTCCACAGACACAAATGACAGCTGTAAAATGTAGCCAATTATCATCCTAACATGTACTGGCTCATACAACAGAACAAGCATACCTTTGTTGATTTCTACCTTTGCAATATGAAAGCCACAGTATTATCATCCTCATGCTAATGTTTCCAAATAATTAATAATATACAAACTTCTTTAAGGAACTTAGTTACCCGGACATCTACATTTTTCAAAATAAAAATTACGACAGTTTTTTTTTCTGGCAAAGTGTATGCCTGCTTGTGATGTTTTGAAATGTGCGCAAGGATATGCTTCATCCAAATGGGGAGAGAATATACTGTCGAGTGTAGGAGCATCTGGTTCGGTTCACAGGACAGAAACTGGATGGGCCAGGAATAAATGCCAGCATCAAACACAATGAGATTTTCGTAGGAAAATGTTAAGTTGCCAAGTGCACTTATTCTATGTCAATATAACAAATTGAACAATTACAGTACTCTCTTTGGGAAAAGAAAAAGAAAGAAAAAAAAACAGTTATGATTAAAGTACGTGGTGTACAAAGCCAAGCGAAATACTGTTTAGAACATTAACTCATCAGAAACTGATATGCAGCTGTAAAACAAATGCCTGGAATTGTAAACATAATCATGGTTTAAGAATATATAAGCGGTAATTAAATTACACTAAGTAACAGAGTAATTTAAAAAGTCATTAGTATTTAGCAGTTGTATTCTATCACCAAGGAAAATAATAAAATATATATGTATACATAAAATAAAAATAAGTGACCTACAAAAACAAATTGTAAATTAGCTGCAATGCAGTGTGTATACCACACACATTGTGCGTAAAAGAAAATAATAGTTTACGCAACCGACAATCACAAACCAAAATTAAACTTGTCTTCGAATTAAACTTCCCTTCAAAAAAAAGTAATTTTAATTTTTCCCTCTACGAAAAAAACACAACTGAAAGTCCAACAGTTAGTGTGGTTGAAGCTGGCAAATGTATGTGTAAAGTTTAGCGTTACGGAAACACAAAACTGCCAAAACTATGAGTATTAACACAGCACTGCCAAACACGAGCCCCACTTTGCCAAAAAAAGAAAGTAAATCAATATAAACTGCAATTACAAAACCATTTAGAGGCACAGTAACACACACATATAATATATATATATACTTTATATCTGGAACAGTTGCAGCTAAGTTGGAAGAGGACAATGGCATTCTTGTTTTTACACCAACGCCCATTGGAAAGCAACACAGAAGACTATATGATACAGGCAATACTAGGGTACAGGTAGGTGTGTGTGTCTCATGTTGGGGAAGACACTTGTCACTGTTACATCCACTAGCTAAGGCAACAATCATCTAAACGGATAATTACAGCAATTTCTGATCCTAGCAAACACGAGACCCATCTCACATCACACAAAGCATCCCATCTAATTCTGCAACTATTCCACGACCAAAACAACTCTGAACAAAACATAAAGAATCCACAAAATACACAGTAAAGGTTAATAATGGGCATTGGTGGAAACAAGCTATTTAAAAACATAATAAACATTTACATTATTTACCCAAAAATCTACGAGAAAGATTTTTGAAAATACCATGTCTCTATATAAGGTTCAGTTACGTTTCGAAACACAAAGCTACGAATATCGTGCTTCGCACGTAGAACGTGCTTTGGCGTCAACACGGAAACACCTACAGCACTTTAAACCAGCGACATTTCAGCACCAACGAAAGAAAAAATAAATATATAGGTAGGAAACTAAAACGAAGATGAAACGTGACAACAGTTTGACAACGAACATCGGAAATGGAGCAACTTACTGAGTGCTGTTCAGTTAACGAGTAAGGGAGGCAAGCGGGGGTGCTTGCTTTGTGATTGGACAATCACAATCACATCGTGCGTGCGAACGTGGCAGCTTAGTTTCCATGACACTGAAGGGAATGGTGGGAAACAGCAGATGTTAAGGGTGCAATTCACATCACAAATTACAAAAAAAAAGCAATCTGCTTCAAACAAATTTACCTGTTCCAATAATAACAATATTTAATTTTGACAGAAAATTTTTTCCAAGGTTTCCATACCTTACTTTATTTTAAGCTGAAAGAAAATAACACACTTATATAGAATATGATAATTAAAATTGAGCAAGTTAATTTCACAACTAAAAGATTTAAACCTTCACTCCATCAAATACAAAATGTTTTACCACCGCCAGACAACAGAGCTTAGTCGGCAGGGCCTGTACTAGGCTCCTTCTGTGTATTTAGGTGTGTGCTAGATGTGAGAAAGGATGTGGTAGGATGGGGAAAGAGTTCAAGAATCTGTGAATAACCTGTCCTCAGGTTTCCAAAGACAATCATTTGGTTACTTCCTTCTTGTTAATCAAGCCCACCAAGAGAGCTCTACTATAAGTCGAAGTATGAAGTCTGAGGGATGAATTCATTACAAACACTTTTATTACACTATTCCAATTGATGACATACCGGTAACTGAATGCCATAACCTAACAATTCTAATCTATAGTCTGTCTCGTGTAACTTTTACATATTTTGACATTTCTCTTCTGAGAAATGTGCTAGGCAGTTCTATTGTTTGGACCTTTAAACCTACCTAGCTTCCTGGAAAAGTAGTGTTTCTGCAATCCTGTTTACAGACACACTTCTCAGATGCGAAATGTCAAAATAAAGAAAAGTCACACGAGACAGCTATATTATCAATAACACCATGACATTCACTCAAGCACTGTGATGGAAGTGTCCTGACATGATGTTAACTTATCGCAATACGAAAATGTCATAATAATGCCCCAAGGCTAACATAACTACCTAAGTTCACTCTAGGGTGAGGTGCTCCTGGAAATTATGGTAGGGAGCCAGTCTGCAACATCCAGGCCTGGCTATCACCAGCAGCATGGTGGCCTGGCCTCAACCAACTGAAACTTTGCATTCTTAATAAGGATGCAACTAACACCATAATCATCTCTTGAGAGGTCACTCTTGCAGAAAAGCAAGGCGAATGTCAAACCACGTGCACCGGAATCAAGAGAGAAGTAAGAACAATGAAACAATAGATATTCTTGCGTAGCTTACCGATTAAAGAAATGGGAAAACTAATGAACATCTGTTCTAATTTTATATGCACTGTATTACTAATTTTAAAGCGAAGGTTGAGTTTTGATAAATGTACAAACATTACTTGAGGACTGCCAGAGGTTTCCAAAGTTATAAGAGAATATTTGAATTGTGTACAAACATAAATATTGGATAAGGATTGTTAAGATATGCAACTTCAGGCCCGGGACTACAAATATCAGAGGTAAACTTTCAAAAAAAATTGTTTGCTCACTAGTTGGAAAAACAATTTTGTATAAAAGCTTTATTTTATTTTCCATTCTGACTTTCAAAAATCTGTGTAGATAAGCGTTAATGTGGTGCACTCCTTAAAGGTACTAATATATATTTTAAGCTCTGCCCCACATTTTGTAAATACTTAAGAGTTAGGACTACCTTATTTCTGTCCAGGGGTCACTTAAATCCTTACTGTGAGCCATGTTGCCGTAAAAACGTAAGAACTAAAGGTTACAAGTATTTATATTTACCGTTTTTGTACATGTTTATTTATGCCCGCCTATAACAAATGTAAACAAACTATGGATGCTAACGTAACCACGCCAGGCGGCGATTTACAGACTTTGAGAAGAGTAAATATGTAAAACAATTATTTTCAAACGTAATTATATTAGTTTTGTGTAGTAGATTAAGGTACGTTAGGAAAAAAAAATTGCAAATCAGTCAGTCTAGGACTCGAGTCTCCTCTCAGAGCGAACCTAACAGACTACATCTCCCTCATAGCGGGTTGCTGTCTGGTAAGGAAGCCGAAGTCTGCTCTCCCAACCTTCCCTAACTATCCAACTACCTACCTGTGGGTTGCTACCTGGTAAGGAAGCCGAAGCCCCAACCGCCTTTCCCACATACAGGTTGCTTGCTGCCTGGTAAGGAAGCCAAAGCCTGTCCTCCTATTCCATTACCCAATAAGCTGCTCGAGGAGAAGCCCATTCCTAGCTGCGCGAACAGTATAAGAAACGCGCCCTATCGCGAGAGTTTGATGCCACGTGGCACGTCACTAGTTTTCACCGGAAGCGGATGCATCTGTGATAATTTCCGAGGTTCCATATTAAAAACCACGCGGTCAGTGTAGTGATTGTACGAACCAGTGTATATCATCAGTATTGTGCAGTAACTGTAAATTCAGTGTATAGTGAACTTGTGTTTTTACGAAATAATAATGCAGTTAAACTTTACTTACTTGTTTCATTATTTGTGTAAAGTGACTCATGTCCGAAAACGATACCCTTGTGTTAGACATCTCACAGGAGGTAAGAGCTTCCATTAAAGGGCGTAAGGCCAAAGCCGCTGCTGAACACAGATAAGCGGCCACAGTTAATACAAACTCAATACCAGCAGGAATTATTCCACCCCCACAACCAGCCTCTAGTAAAACATTTACCCTAGTCCAACTTTGCCGACAATATAAGGGCACGGAGAATAAACCTCCGCGGCAGAAGGATAATTTTAGCCCCATCCTTCGGGAGACACAGCGTATGAGCCGCCCGCTGATCAGTCCAATTAAGACACCCGAGAAACGTGCGACCACACCGCACCCCAAAGTCCAGCAATTGAAGAGGGAGGCAGCACAGGAGCCTAAGCCCCTCTCAGAGCGTAAGCACCGCCTTCTGCGCGAGCTATTCTAGGTGAATGGTTTTACACTTAAACTCCCTTCTATATAAAGTGAAAATTTTGCGCACCAAGCTCCACGATTGTATTGTGCATCCTCAGCAGGAAACCACTCCCCTCAGGACACATACAATCTCTTTGCCCATTCAGGGAAAACCTCTCATGCTACCCAACTTACACATACATTCCTGAAGGATATTAGAAGCTCCCTCACGAGCAAAGTGCGGCAAATGTGTATGTCCCACACCCTCTAAATGAAATAAAATTTAACAGGTGAAATGACAAACCTTTTACACAAACAGTATATAATCTCACTTATAAAGATAAAGATATATGTACATACATAGTGTGATGAGTTGTACAGGCATTCGGACACAAAGTCACGAAATGAGTGCACCAGTAAGACTAATTTATGCTAGAAGCGACCCTCTCCAGGCAAACCCTGCCTTCAACAGCCAAGAGTAGCCACGATAAAGCAACAGAAAATAGACTTCCATGCAATTTGTAATAAAATGCAGTAACACAAATTCATACTTTCCAAGAAACAAGTCGAGAGTACCGTGGCACGTTAATTAACTGCCATATTTTAGTGTGTACAGGCAGAAAATGGCTACAGAAAGAGGTGTGCAGCTTGTTTATGAAAAAGATATTGCCACTTAAAAAAATTTTCAATCCTGCATGTTTTGTTTCTTAGGAAGTCAAAAAATATCAGCAAATTAATAGCTCATCGCTCATGTGTATGAAAAAAATTTGGAAAGGAGAGCGATTAAGTAAACACGCTCGCTCGATTACCATCCCACCATCTTTAAGACCACACCACCCTACCTTTTTATCACCATGCTATTCAATGCAATCAGATTACCAGAAACAAGATATATTCTTGAAAAATGTCTGTTACCTGCTGTAGATTGGTGCATAATAAAATTCCTTTTTCATTCCCATCTTTAATTTAAACATACAAGCTAGAAATACACATTATTGCACGACAGTTCTTCACTGTGTGCCCGAATGTTGCGCTGTTGCCACATATCTGAGGCTAGTGACCAGACAGCGGCACAGACAGAAATACTGAATTACCGTACACTACAATAAGTTTGAGGTTGTCTTAGCTTGGTGATTCCACAGACGCCCCTCTGCACTAGCAAGATCAGATTTGGAAATATTTACTGAAAAATAATCTCCTGTGAAGTGCAAACACTTTTTTCAAGTTACAGTGCTTCGAGTAAACCTCTTTACAACAAAGGAAACTATCTTACCCTCTATCTCACCCTCCGAAATCACAACTGGGATAATCTTTATCAGCTCAAATCAGTCGATGAAAAAGTATGCCATCTCACCAGCACAGTCAAAGAAGCTACAAACAATTGTATACCTACCTCAAAGAAGTCCAGTTCTTTATATCCTATATGGTTTTTAAAAATATTAATATTTGCTCTCAAACAAAAAAACCATTATCATAAATTATTCAAATGTACTAATTATCAGAACTATTATTTACGTTTTGCACACTATCGTAAAGCAGCTAAATCCTTCTTAAAAAGTGATAAAAATAAATTCTTTAGTCAAGTTAATGATAATATTTAAAAAAAACCTCAGAAATTCTGGCAGTATGTGAAAACTATGAGGAAGGATTATAACAGTGATATATCTCTAATTTTCAATAACACCCAAATAACAGATGCAGGTCAAATTGCTAACTGTTTTGCATCAGCCTTTTCCAACTCGCAATACACCCAAAACTCTCATAGTCACTCTCTTTCACCTCATTCTACCCCATACTTACATATTATCCCGTCAATGGCACAATGGAGCATCAAGCAACTTAAACCTTCACTATCTAAAGGACCTGATGGCATTCCCAACTGCATCATCAAAGGCTGTGCAGAAATTTTTATTCTTATTCTCACACACATTTACAACCTCTGCTACACCAGCGGGCACTTCCCCACTTTATGTAAAACAGCAACAGTTTTCCCTATCCACAAGAAAGGGCCTAAGACCAATTGTGATAACTACAGACCAATCTCTTTACTTTGCACATTTTCAAAAATATTTGAGAAGATCCTTCATAAAAACATAATTTTTCATACTCATAATCACCTTTTTTCCTTTCAGCATGGCTTCGTACCTAAAAAAACAACCAGCACTAATTTGATTGAATTCTACTCTCCGGTTTACAAGACTGTCATTTCAAGGGAGCAATCAGACGCTATATATATACTTCGATTTCTCCAGAGCCTTTGACACAGTTGATCATAATTTACTTATTAACAAATTACATCCTGCTGGGATCCATGACAACACTGTTAAACTAATATCTAATTACCTAATCAATCGTAACTTCAGAGTAAAGATAAATGATAATTTATCACATCAGAAACCTATCATATCCGGTGTTCCCCAAGGAAGCAGCTTATCACCTCTTCTTTTCATTACCTTTGTGGATGACATTTGAAAAGTTATTAAACACTCCAAAATCGCTCTTTTCGCTGACGACCTAAAATTAAGCAGAAAAATTTCAACTATAGAAAAATGCTTGTTATTTCAAGAGGATATCTCTTCCGTCGCAACCTGGTGCAAGGATAATCACATGACCCTTAATCCTGACAAAACCCAGCTCATCATCTTTACCAGGAAACATAAACCAATCAAATTTCCCTACTTACTTCTTGATAAAACTTTACAATTCAATTCCTACATTAAAGATCTAGGAATCCTGTTTGACGAGAAACTTTTCTTTCATTATTACATTGATCATCTTAGAAGCACCACTAATAGAATCTTCGGACACATTAAGCACATTACTTACTATGCAACTAACCCTGAGTCTACCATCTGCTTATATTACTCACTCGTCCATTCTAAATTAGATTATGAGTCAGTCATTTGGAATTCCTTATCAGTCAGTCATAAATTGGAAAAAATTCAAAATAAATACATCTCTTATATATAAAATTGAAATTTGACACAGATTTCACTCCCTTCCAACTTTCCCAAAGAAGATTACTCATAGATGGCCTGTTCATACACAACATTTTAACTAACCACATTTCCTGTCCCAATATTTTACAATACTGTACATTGGCTTAAAAGTCCCTCATGGTGCCAGGCCAAAAGACCTATGTAAATACTTAAAAGGTGACAATGGCCTACTTTTCAAACTAGTTAGTAACTATAACATACTGCACACCAAATTTGAATTTGCTTAACAACATATGCAATTTTTGTTTGTAAAATTTTTGACAGTATTTCTAAGGCAGCTTCCCCTACCCAGGTCGATCAGGATAGCAGGATATCCGCACCTGGTTCACACGGACTGGGGCAGCTGTTACCTTTCGTACAACTACTTTTCTAGGTAGGCTGTTCATAATTTATTTATGTATTGTACGTTGTATCTGTCCAGCTGTACTTAGGTGTTTGGTGTCTATGTATTATTTTGTCTGTCTTGTTCACGTTTGCCTTGTTCTTGTAGTAAATGTTCCAGTTGTAGCTTTATGGCACTTTGCTGTTGTTACAATAGTATAATTTATTAAATAAATAAATAAAATAAACACTTCTATGCAGCCTATGTTTAAAATATTTATTTTTCTGAATTTTTGACCAAAAACTTTTGGTGTCACCTGTACACACATACAGCTTATCAGGGTTCACATCAATTTAATTCATCCAATTTCCCTGAGATTTCCTTTGTTTTCCCTATAGTGTTTTTTTTTGCCCTGTGCTATAATCAAAGGCTACACACAACATATTACAGTACACAGTTCCAGAGAAAAATTTTACGTAATGTCAGGCATACTCACCCGAAAACAACATTCAGTGACGCATAAAAACTTACAGAAACAGCACTTGCAGGTTGGAGAACACAAAATACAGATGGACATCACATTTTTGCGCACTTGCACAGTCGCGACATTTCGCTGGCCAGGCCAGCTTCCTTGAGTGGCGAGTGACAGTACACTCTCAATCACTCGCCACCTGAGGAAGATGGCTTGGCCAGCAAAACGTCGCGACCGCACTAAAATGTGTTGGCCATCTATATTTTGTGTTCTCCAACCTGCAAGTGCTGTTTCTGTACGTACTTGTGCATCTCTGTCTACGTGTTTTAGTAATTAGTAGTCTGGCGGCCATTTCCAACCTTTTCTTCGTAAAACAACATTCAGATACGTATTACTGATCACAATAAAACCATTTCAATTATCAAGCTTTATTGTGGGAATTTGTGAGAACTTCAATAATGTTCCTTAAATTCTACTGGATATAAAAATATTGAAAGTTTCTTGCAAATTCACTGCATACAGTATTCACTTGCACAAGTCATATAGGTACCATTAGATCTAATATCCTTAAAAATATCAACATTATACGTCTAAATTCAAATTTATAGCAGCAATTCTAACAGCTACAAGTATTATTGAATGACTTTTCATTTCCAACTTCTGTTCCTGTTTTTAAATTTCCGGTTTCTTACTAAGCAGCACTCGTATTTACACTATCTTGTATTTTTTTCCCTTCCTTATAATACCTGTCTATCTTCTTGTCTGCATCCTCATTGTCAAGTTTTTGCTGCAAGGTACCGTAGAAGCAGCTCCTTGAGCACACTTTATCATTTCCTGATCTAACTGAAAAACATCTGCATATCTGCATTACTAATTCCACCTCAGACTCATTGTAGGCCAATCAAAGATTCTTCATGGAAGTTTTTAACAGACATATCCTCACTGATGGAGAATTCCGATTCCACAAAATCATTGTGACATTAAAGAATTAACTTCACTTTCACTGCAAGTAACAAATCTTTGAACTTTCCTTCCCCACACATACCACTGCACAGTACTTGCAATGTGTCAAACCTGTCATTCTATATGTGACACGATGCAAGAGTGTCTGAATTGAACACAGTAACCAATTTAGTAAACTGGGCACTAGCTATGATGAAGTAAATGAAACAGATTAATCACTTTTATAACTGGATTTATTTTACTACTCTCTACTGTGAGGGGGTTGCGGACTTGGTCCCCATTTAACATTTTTGATCTGTGTATGTATGTCTTGCTGCTTTTAGTCACGTGATGAATCCCTTATGGCACTTTGAATATGTTGACAACACAACTATTGTTATTTTGTTTTTTTTTTCTTGCGTTCATTAAGTAAAATGTTGCTCAGAATATTGATTCAAACATTCTATCTAGGTAAACTTTTATAACATATTGCATTATTAAGCCATTTCCAACCTTATGGGACTTGTACTACAATTCAAGGAACTCAATTTGATGTAATTGTGAAGTGTGAGGTGTCAAAAGATACTCCTTTAATTTGTGAACAGATTATCTTCTTTAATTATTCCTGTACCAAGGCTATTTTAGTTTCTTCAGGGTGTTTAGTATGTTTGAGAGTTAGCCTAAATTTGGTAACAAATGTAGATTCATATATTTTTATTGCAACTGCACATGTCTCTGTTGTTTGAGCATTTTCCTGTAACTTATTGTAATAACATTTTCGCTGTATAGCGAACTTTCCAGTTCCTACCATAATTTTGAGTGTAAACACCTAGTGGTGGATTTGCCCAAGGTTTCCCAACATTTTATTTCAGCATATTTTTGGACGATTTTGATGTGGTACAGTTTATAGTGAATTTGAAGTTGGCTTATGTGCTGTAACTCTAAAATCAAGTTTCCCATATCAAGTTTGGTATCAAAATGCTCAGCATTGAATTTCCTAAATTCTAGTTAAGTGAGTTTTTGTTATATACTTTGTCAATTAAGTACTAGTAGGCTTTATGTAAATTGGTATAACTTTAAGGGAAGTGGTGGTCTTTAGCAGTCAGACACAGCGGCACCGATGTTGGGTGTAGCTTTCCTGGAATCCATGCCCTATAAGGACATGTTGTTGGTAATTGGCTACAAGCCAGTGATGGAATGTTGAGGGTGTTTGTGATGTCGGCAAAACTAGTGCAAGGGCGAGCAGAACTACTTTTTGCATCCGCAGTAACTTCATATCAGCCATTAAGTAAAAGAAACCACTAATTAACATGTCAAGTGCATTAATAAATCTAAGCTGAGCTCAGGACAAAGCAGTATAATAATGAAGTGAAACAAAGGAATTTAACTGTATAATTACAACTTTGGCAAAGAGTTGTGAGCTGGAGCATGAATATGTAAGGGTGACTGAATCAAGGCAAGCAGCGGACCTGGATGGGGAGGTAGTCGAGTCGGAATCGTGAGGCGAGACCGATGTGTGCTAGGCCGAGGGCCGAGAGAATTCTTTTGGTATCGCGAGGCGAGACAGACGTGTGCTAAGCCCGGGGCCGAGAAAGTTGCTAGTGTGGGGTGGAGGCAAGCTGGCCGCCCTCGCCGAGTTTAAGGCAGTTTGCTAGCTTTTTCTTAAGACTTTATAAGTGGTGAAGGAAGCTGCCAAGTAGCTGCAGGGTTTCGTTTTTGTTCTAGTTGAAACAAAGGACTGTCATATTTATTCTTTTGTGTAATTAATGCACGTCACGTCTGCCGTTGTAGTCTTTTCGGAGCGAAACTCCAACCAGGCCTAAAGTGAACCTTGCATCAGACATTTTGATCCCGAGGGATACAGCAAGAAGTAATTTTTTGTAGCAAGTTGATTTTGGACAAGCTAAATTAATTAAACTTCAAATGATTTAATCGGGAATTTGGCCTTTTAATTGTATCACCCTTTTTGAGACTCTTGACTGAAGCTATCCGGCAAACTTTTATGTAAAGACCCATTACACTACATTGTAGGACTTTCCTTAACCTGAGTTGGTGTTACCAAGTTTACATTATTGACACTAGCTCTATCAAACTGAAGAGCAGTCAGATGCTTGGCAAACATGAAAACTTGTAGACATACCTGCCCTACATTCTTCCTGCTTTATCATTAATTTTCCAAGATCTAAACAAGAAGCAGCTTTAACCATTTTACATTTTTGGGCTACGTTCAACAAGTTTCTTGGCAGTCTGAACCATATATGTTTTGCATTCTGTTAACAGTCTTCATTTTTGAAGTTCATTCACATCAGACGGACACATTTAGTTCATCCTTGGCAGCAAAATAAATTTTTACCTTTTAAAGTGGTAGTTCCTGAGTACATCATCCAAATTAATATTTATGAGCTTATATGCAGTTGTACTGTCCTTTAAAACTTCAATCTTAATTAAAAATCCCAGTAACTAACTCTCTTAGTAGGCAAGTTCTTCAGTTCTTTATACAGAAATTTTAACATGAGTTTTCAAGTTTGGAACTTCATTAAAAATGGTTCAAGAGATAAAGCCACTAGGTAAACCACGAAAAAAATGCAGCTTAGCCAGATCCCTCAAGCAATCCTTCATTTTCTCTACAGAATATATGAACAACTTGCATGACTTAGCAATTTTTATAAGCGAAGAAAAAAACTGGCAAATTTTCCAAACACCGGCAGTCAAAAAATTTGGTTGGAAGAGGATTGCAACTCTCAATTTGTCAGAAATCTAATCAATAAGCAGGTGAGTTCATACGGCCATGCTGTCTTATTTATACTGTTTTTGCAATAATTATTTTTTTAAAAGCTTAAACGAGAGCAGATATCAAAAATCTGTTTGGCAGTTTTGTTTAAAATTGTTTTTGCCATAATTGCTAATTTTTCAAAACAAGAAATTATACGGTTTCAACTAAAAAGTCAAATAACCATAATTTTGATAATTATAGCTAAAACCATAGTATTTACTGCCTTACAAAAATCATGGCGCCCACAAGAATTCCCATGCTCTTCTGATTGTTTTTGATAATACTGTACTACTATCATGACACCATCAACATCATTAATCACTGTGATGATAAAAACACCAATGCACACATTAACTCCAACACATTATGTTTGAAACACAATTAAAACAATGAAAATGCTTTCACTAGTAAAGCCTGCTAAAAAGGCTTCCTACGCACTGGACAGTTTTAATTACGACACAAATGCACTACTAAATGTGATGAAGTTCTGATACTGCCATTTAATGGGACACGGCTTTTCAAGTTAAAGCTAGGCCTACTAGATGATTTAATTTTCTGTATACAGTACACAATAGCAAATTGTCAGTATAAATGTACTATTTAAACCAATTTTTGTTTTAATTACAGTTTCATTTAATACCAAAAGTCTATTCCACAAAAATATGGCTCGCAATATCCAATAGTTCGTTAATACAAAGATTCCATGGTCCTGTTGCCGCACTTTGCTCGTGAAGAAGTTTTAGTATCCTTCAGGGATACATGCGTAAGTTGGGTTAGCATGAGAGGTCTTCCCTGGAGGGGCAAGGAGATTGTAGGGGTCCTGAGGGGAGTGGTTTCCTGCTGAGGATACATGATACAATCTTAGGGCTCAATGTGCAAAATTCTCACTTTAGGTGGAAGGGGGTTAGGTGTAAAATCAACTCACCTAAAAGAGTTCGCGCAGAAGGCGGCGCTTCCGCTCCGACAGGGGCTTAGGCTCCTGTGCTGCCTCCCGCTTCAATTGCTGGACCCTGGGGTGTGGTGCAGGCGCACACTTTTTGGGCGTCTTAATCGGGCTAATAAGAGGACGGCACATACGCCGTGTATCCCGAAGGATGAGGCTAAAATTATCATGTTGCCGTGGAGGTTTATTTTCCGTGCCTTTATACTGTCGGCAAAGATGAGCCAGAGCTAAATTTTTCCAGATGCTGGTTGTGGGGGCAGGATAATCCCTGCTGGTATGTGATTAGTACTGACTGTGGCCGCTAATCGGCGTTCGGCAGCGGCTATGGCTTTACACCCTTCAACAGATGCTCTTTCCTCCTGAGAGATATCTAACACCAGGATGTTGTCACTTTACACACAAATAACTAAACAAGTAAGTTAATTTAACTGCATTATTATTTCATAAAAACAAGTTCACTATGCACTCTATTTACAATCACTACACAATACTGATACACATTGGGTCGTACAATCACTACACTTGCATTACAACTGACTGCGTGGTTTTTAACATGGAGCCTACGATAGATACATCCACATCCGGTGGAGACTAGTTACGTGCCACGTGGCATCAAACTCTCACGATAGGGCGCGTTCCTTATACTGTTTACGCGGCTAGGAATGGGCGTCTCCTCGAGCAACTTATTGGGTAATGGAATAGGGGGAACAGGCTTCGGCTTCCTTATCAGGCAGCAACCTGTATGTGGGAAAGACGGTTGGGGCTTCGGCTTCTTTACCAGACAGCAACCCACAGGTAGGTAGTTGGATAGTTAGGGAAGGTTGGGAGAGCAGGCTTCAGCTTCCTTACCAGGCAGCAACCCACTATAAGGGAGAGGTGGTCGGTTAGGTTCGCTAGGGGAGGAGACCCAAGTTCTAGACTAACTGATTGGCTAGGCAAACGCCTGCCTTATATACCCTGGAGGGTGGCTGAAAGTACCGTTAGTGGGTGGTGAAGATGGCCGCCGATGGAGAGGAAGCTGTCTGCTAGCCAGCAGGCGCGCCACCCAACACCCACAACTTCCCACTACTCTGCCAAAAATTACGCGCATGCACTTAACTTTCCCGCGGGGCCGTAAAAATGTCCATGTTACCAAAAGAATATAAATAAAGCACAGAATAAACACACAAAACTAATATTGTTACGTTTAAATCTATTATACATATTTCCTCTTTTCAATGTCTCTAATTCGCAGCCTGGCGTGGTTAGCTTAGCATCCATAGTTTGTTTACATTTGTTATAGGCGGGCGTAAATAAATACATACAAAAACTGTAAATATAAATACTTCTAACCTTTAGTTCTTACGTTTTTTACAGCAACATGGCTCACAATAAAGATTTAAGTGACCCCTTGGGCAACAACTCTTAAGTATTTACAAGATGTGGGGTTGAGCGTAAAATATATACCTATTAGCACCTTCAAGGCGTGCGTCACTGTTATCATTGGTAACAGAGCACTGCGTCGTGAAGTTGCGCTAACTCAGATCAAAATTCAGCAAAACAGCGCTGATTAATGAAGGTGATAACTAATTCTGTAGTTTTTGCATCTACAGTATGTATTTACTATCTCTATTCCCAACTATGAATTTCACTGAAATTTTCCCGGTTTTCTCTGACATCCAGGTCATTGGGAACCCTGTTTACATACGTCAAATTAAGAGTACATACAAATGCCACTCTTCTTGGGTCCTGCAGTTTGATACAAAATAAATTGGTAATGGTGACAAGTTATTAACTGAAGCAAAGCAGATATGTTAAGAATCCTTTGCAATTAAAAATCATGAAACCAGTTCTCATTGCACCACGGTGTCTACTGTTTTAAAGTCAAATCCTGAAACATTGACCGATCACACACTCACAGCAAAAGAACTACCACCAGTGTGTGTAATGCAATGCTAACCCTCCAAATACGTACACGTGTAAATGCCTCAAGTAAATACTCTCCCAAGGCTCTACAACCATTTCTAAATCTCATTATTGTGCATAAGCACTTATGCTCAAAGGAAATGGTGCATGTTACACATTATATTTTTAAAGTTGAGAAACAATGCGCATTAAAATTAGCAACACATTTTAAATCACATCTGTTCTAAATTTATAGAAATTAATTATTTTTAATTAAAGCTTCCTAGAACATAAATTTTTATGGCAACTACAAAAAAATGTATTAAAATTAACGTTGAACTTTCTAATGTAATTTAGGAGATGGGTACTAGTAACGTCATAAGAGATAGGGAATCAAATTTAAAACGATTTTTCTATTCATTTATCAATTTTATCACAAAAATTAAAAATTTCAATACAATAATTTCACAAATACCTCAAGAATGCAATTGCAACTACCAATTTTGTTGTTAAGACTCCTAACTTCAAACAGGTAACCACAACGGTCCAAACATTTTTTTATGCAAACAAAACTAGGGACGTGCAAACTTTTCTAAATTATGAGCCGAGTTGCATATTGACTCAACTCAACTCGCAATCCAATCCAATGTGTTCAAAAAAATGTAAAAAATCACTTGTTAGGTTAGGCATAACACTGGAATTGTTTCAATTCCATTAAAAATTACAATAGTAACTTTACCGTCAGAAATATAATTGAGAAAGTTTTAGACTACCGGTACCTATTTTAAAAACACATAAATTGAAAGAACTAGACATTTCTGTTTACTAACATGTTTCTATCACTTGAAATTTTAAAACATGCATCTTTGCAAACAAAAGCAGTCATGTTTCTCATCCGAAACTACTTGTTTAAATGTAATACAGGTGTTAACGAATGTGCTGAATAAAATCACAGGTGTTATTTCCCGTGAGTACATTTCACTAAAGCTTTCATTTCTTGCATTTCCCATGACACATTTCATAATAATACACCAGAAGTAAACTATCACACAAGCTGTGACAGCAAAATGAGTTTTTTTAGAGTTTGAGTTAATTGATGCTGTAGTTTTATAATTTAAATATACTGTAGTTTTATAAAGGGATACATGTATGTTCACACATAACTGAAGCTATGTTTTGTAGACTTACTGACAGCCCAATACAAATGGAAGACTGGTGATGAATTCAAAGTTGTAGTTAAGAAAAAAAAACATAGATTACATGGGGCTGACCCAACAATGTATTTATTTTGTTACATGAAGGAAAATGAGCCCAAATTTAAATTAACAACAAACGAAACAGTTGAACAGTAACAGTCCAGTAGCTGCAACCTACAAATATCTTCACAATTTATATTGCCGATAATATACACTTTGAGTGCTAATAAAAAAAAGTTTCTATTTAAGTGTTCACGAGCAGTAATTGTGTGTCCAGGGTTCTCCTAGAGTGGTACGGTACGTAACACTCAATGTGGGCACCAAAACTTGTGACCCCAGCATGACCTAGAGCCAAAGTTTAGTCATCAAACAACCAACACACTGAACTGATGTGCTCCCAGCAAGGGAGGGAGGGGTGATGCAATGAACAGAATTTTTCCAAATTTCATTCCCCACACTTACGGTAATACCGCTCACCACCTCTATTTTATTTTAGTCACTGTATATCTAGTGTGCATACAATGAACAGTAATAATAACCAGACTTGTAACTATGTACTGTTTTAACTTTGGCTATAAAAATTTTCTTTTCTAACACCCATACAATCTTAAAAAAAATATGTGGACTTCTGCAAAAAAAAAACACACACTGCACTATACTTTTGCAGTCTTGTTTTTCTAATGTTCTACCTCATCTATTATGTAATAACCCACATACAACTAAAGTCCTTTCAGCATGCTTAATTCCAGAGAACACTAGCATTCACCTCTATAACAAAAGGCCCTATGCCATCACCAGTGTAGTATGGGGCCAAAGGCTGCAACCAATACAAGCCCTAAAACTCTCACACAAACTTAAACTGGCTGGGCCTATTATAAAGTTGCTGCCATTGGTATTGCTTGAGACACCTTCTCACAACTCTGACTACTCCGAGATGGTGTGACAAGATTAGGGTGGAAAGGCAAAATACACAGCATACTAAGTTCTTTAAAATTACCAAAAGTTTAAAGAAAAACAATGAATAATCATCGAATGACACCTCACAAGTGTAACGCACAGGAATTTAACCAAATAAATAAAAGGGACGCGCCTTTCCACTTCAACTGTAGTTACATCACTCTAAAAAAAATACAGTTATTAATGAGATATCCATCAAGCTAAAAATACAAAACTTTTCATGAAAATAACCAACAAGTACTATTAACGTGCAATTCCATAGAACTTGTTTTCTTTGCATATGGTTAGCAAAGCAAATGACTATTACGAAAGCCACTTCAAAATTTTCAATGGCCAATCCTTTAAATGTTACTTTTAAACAACCTTTAGGCCCAATACAAATTAATAACTAAATAATATGAATGTCTTTAATAGGGCCAATACAAATGACAAAATTCAAAGAAGGTAAACTAGACGTACCTCATACAATTACTACACGACGATTTCAGTAAAATAGAGGATGTCTCTTACAATTGTGTTTGCAATATAGCGCTCATGGTAAAATGTCAAGGTGCTGCAGGATGTAAAAGAAAAGTTACAAAACCTACCTGTAAGCTTCTTTTCACGTTGCAAGTGTACCAACACAGTACACAGGCATACCGGACAGAAGTTATAAAACGCGAATAAGCTTCCATGGTACTTATTCACTAGACAACGAACAAACTTCAGCTTGCGCACACAAAGTTTCAGAAGACCAAGCTGATGTAATATGTTACTTAAACACGCAACTGCAAATTTTCTACAGATTAAACTGTCGTAATAGCATAGTACTTCCAGTACTTAACAGGCTTAAGAATTATGATTTCCCAAATTCACTTAATTTAAGGGGTCTTCGCCAGCAGGAAGACATATTAAACATCAAAAACTATAAATTAAGAATTAGATGGTACGTCTGATAAAACCATGCCCCACTAGACCGTCCAGCTGGCATCACTGACGTAGAAAAAACTACGTACAAATACCAAGCCTGCAACATGATTCTCACAAATAAGAAGTTCATCTTTCATGGCAAAAGTCAGTCTGCAATAACCAACATTGCGTCTTCTTTTACTGCCACAACCGACAAATCACGTCTATGCGATATCAGAATGTTTACACTCCCACCGCAATTGCCTGACATCATTCAGGACAATAAGTCATTACTGCCGAAGGGAATAACACCTCATGGCGATGTACAACACCGCCCCAACAGCAAACTTTAGACCCATGTGCTAGTGGAAACTGTCAAACTGCCTGCCCGTAGCAACCCTTCCTACTACCTGGCACAACGTTCAACCCAGTACTACCCTCTTCAACAATTCGGCAGCGACTGCATCGCGCCACTGCCAGAAGGCAACTCCTCCCTCTACACCTAAGGGTACCGCACACACACGCAAAATTGCCACAGCAGCGCCACCTAACGCAATCGGAGAGTTATGGTACTAAACATCCGCAACACCTGTATTTTATTGTGCGACCAGAAAATTATGATACAAAAAACAGTAACCAAGTACCATAGAGTGACGATCATAGAGGTGGTCGTCACAATATTGATGTAAATACGATACTTTACACCGTTGACACAATGAAAACCTTAACAATAACGTAAAAATATTTTAACATACACCATCACAAAGGTCATAACTACATGGGAAATAGTAGAGTAATTAATTTATGCTTGAAGACTTTCAAATTTATAATTAGTATGCAATGAAAAATACATGGAAAACTGTAAAATTTGCTACCAAATCTAGTATTGAAAATACTCTATTCGTACTCTTGTAAGAGTTTACCAACACAGAAATTTTCGAACCAAAGTAAACACAGACAGGAACAATCTATGAACCATTAAGCTCTTTTGAATTCAAAAATTTTCTCAGGAAACCAGTACAAAAACTGAGAATTTCTATTAGCCTAATTGTCATTTGCTAATCAAAAACAATGTCTTACCTAAAACTTTATAAAGCTATCAGGAAATGCCTTTCCAAGACCAAGAAAAATAATTAGCTGGCTATATAAAAAAAGTAAGACAAAGCACACAAATTATATTGGCCTCGAAAACTTAAAAAAACGATTGTCTCAATAGTAAATTATGACATGAATATAGGCTGGAACAGATAGGACAAGTTAGATTCAACAATCACCCCATAAGTGAATTATAGCCACAGCGGCATTTTGGTTGTCACAATCATACCCTATCCCATGGTATAGACACACTATGTATGTGGCATACATTATGTTTTTGTAACAGAATAAACATTCAACATTTAAAACAAATGCTCAACCACAATGAAAAATTCATTTGTCAAATATTTTGTGAAATCTTGTGAAAAAAATATTTTTGTAGGACTCATAAAAAACAAATGAAAAATTTTGAAACAAAAGAATCATTTACAAAGCATAACATTGCAAACACCAGTAATATTCACAAGGTAAACTGTTTGAAGCAGATGTGCTGGAGATTACAAGACATTTCACACAAAAATTATAACATTTCCCCAATTAAAAGGGGGTAAACTAAATACATGCTAACAAAATACTGCAATACACTTCCAAAAAAATTACGCATTACAATTATACGTGACTAGAACAAAGATCCTTTTCCAAAAATTATGTTCTTATGTTTCCAGTATGACACAAAAATGTCAGTTTGATGGTGAAACCAAATTTTCATTTATACTCACACACCTGCAAATGTATGATAAATATACATGTAAAGTTAACTTTTTCTGGGACTGAATAAAGCTCAACAACTAATGGAATAATGTTTGCCAATTGCATTTATATGCACCTATCATGGAGTAGGTATTGATGAAGATGAAAGTTAATTCCCAGAACACCATAAATTACTAAAAACTGGGTACTGTAGAGTAATTTATATTATAATAGACCAGCAATCATATGCAGAACTGCTACTAGTTATGTCAATAAGTTATGTTCAGAATATCAAATGTGACCTTGTTCTCCAAGTAAACACAAATAAATTACCTGTAAATATATGGTATACAAAAAAATCCAGCGTAAAACCAACATTTATTATAATACTGTGCGAGCACAGTCATTCCAGCTAGCAATTAATTTGAACATTAAAATCTGTGAATAATTTTTTACGTTTACAAACTACTGTATTACCACTTTCACAGCTCACCTAATCCATACACGCAACATATTACATACATTCATGAAGAGTTTGTACAGCCTCTGTATATCATGTCTTCTTTCAAATACTGTCTATGGTAATACTACAAGTGACAGTTTTATGCTAAATTGATTTTTTTCAATTTTATTAAGTTTGTAACTTTAAATTTTTATTCATTAAATCACAAGTTCTTCGAAAATACTATATTTTGTGATAGACTGTGTTAGATAATGATGCAAGTATTTTGTGACACGGTTCACATCATCTGTACTAATGAAAAAACTAATTTTACATTCAACATTTGCACTCATGTTTCTGTAAATTTTATGTTTTAGAGACAACCTACGAGCTACATGAACATAATATAACGATCCAGACACAAATGTAAATATTAGGACTATTGAAACTTCAGACAACGTACTTTTAAACTGTAAAACAAAAGCACGAATTTAAGTACAGTATGAGCTGACGAACAATGTGTCAAGTGCAATGTTTTTAGCAAGTGTCATATTGGAGCTGTTTACAAGTCTGCCAAAGTAGTTTTGGAACTAAGTGCTGAAATCATGCACAAATTAAGCAAGTGTACATAACAATGTTTCTGCAGCAAATATTTGTTATAAATAAATCATCAAATTCATATTTACAGTTTTCAAGAGAATTTATCACTGCAGAACTTGTAAGAGAATTCTTTCCACAATGCAAACTACGTACAAACTACATAATGAAAAAAAAATAAAATATTTCATGTTTAATTTCTCAACATGTAAACATTTCTGATCTGAAAAATCTCTGTGATTATTACAGTTTACAAAATGTGGCACGTTGCATTAATATTCTACTGTGCCTTAAAACATGTCTCTTCATCCGAGGAAGCTGCTCTAAGCAGCGAAACGTCGCGATACGTTGATAGTTCTTATGGCAAATTGTACGTAATTTTATAATATTTTCTATAGTGCCACAATTTTCTCAAAGATTACTTGAAGTTACAGCAGGATCTCCTGTACAATGTTATTCTCTAATTAGGTAAATGTTCTTAATACAAATATCACAATGCCTCAAAAAGAGCATGTCAAGCCTTACTATTCAAGCAAAAGAAAATTAAGGAAACCATAAATGTGCATATATCCAACACCTATTTCCAAGTATACAATACACGCACAATGGCTCTGACACATAGAAAATGATACGTACTTTCGGTAACTTCCAGAACATTCAAAAAAATGTTTGCAGTTTGTGTGTTAAAACACATTATCAGACAACTGCCTGTCTGGCGAGGGATTGGCAACTACCCAGCCACAAATGACACATATTCTATCCAAAGTAAAAGTCTGAAATTAATATTTAAAATCTGTTGTGTTTCCAGGACTGTGGCTTCACATTTTTAACATCTATATTAAATAACTGTTCAGTAAGAAATGAGAGACTGTATAAACTTTCAAGACTGCTGAGCGATTAAAGCTAGACACAAAACCTATGAATAAAAATTTAACACAACACAATATAAATTTTTACTTTTCATAAGCTAATAGCAACTGTAATTTTATGACCAATATTTTCCAAAATATTAAAATGTAAATTTGAAGTTCATCTGAAAGTATCAGTACTGCGCAGAAAAATTAAATGTTATTAGTTAATAAAAAGTAAATCTACAATGAAATAGAACAATACTAAGTTTCTGTCATTAATTAATGCCTAAAAATCACTAGAAATATCTAGTTTAATGTGTCTACATACCGGGTAGTTCCAAATCCTATGTTATAGTAAAGGTTAGTAAGGACGATTGGCATCCTTCGGCCTCTTCAGTTGAACCTTTAGCCGCTTCATGCCAATCTGGAAACCGTTCATGGCCTGGATTGCTGCCTGGGCACTCGCTGGGTTGTCGAAAGACACAAATCCTGCATAAGAAAGCATCAGCTTGCATAAGAGATTAAAAATATTACATGGCTAATTAACAAATGCATGATAGGTAACTGAACCATTTTTACTAGCTTTTCCTATCACAGTATACAGTACATATATAGGAAAAAAATACAAGTTTTATGATAGCCACACTAATTTCAGCTGTAAATGTAGTGTAGTTCAATTAGAACATAATTTACAGTAACAGTCTGGTGTTTAGAACTTTATTTCAAATAATTTTAGAAAATAAATTGGAAAGAGACTAGCACATCAAAATTCCTAGCTTTTCCAAATGCCACTGTGTATATACATAAACAGTCTACCAAGACAAGATCAATTTCCACAAGTGAAAAAAATTTATATACATACTCAAAACTATTTAAATATGCTTCCAAAAATAATCAATAAGGGAATCTACAGGGCGGGCACAAAGTCCCGTTACCCCCTTAAAAATGGACATATGATGTAGCAGAGATGTAGCAACTGTGCACTACCGTGGACTGTGTTAATCGTACAATGTAATCTGATCGCTGTTGCAGATGTAAACATTGGCAGATACCAGTGATTACAGCACTGAAGAGATGTCAGGGTATGTGAAAGGCCAAGAACTGAACAATTGTTACAACAAGTGTGTACAAACCTCCAGATGTGATTCGGACGAAAGCCACCCCCAAAATAAACACTTCTGCGGTGGGAAGAAAAACTCTTTACAACCGGTACTGTTAGGGATACACCCAGAAGTCGTAGGCCATCAACACGAGAAAAACAATGTAGAGACGTTGCAGCATCTGTGGCAAGGTCACCAATGAGGTCGACACGGAAAAGGTCAGCAAAACTGGGTGTGGCCCGGTCCACTTTGTGCAAGCATATGAAAGAGGACTTAAAGTTACGCCCGCATCACCAACATGTTTGCAGTAATTGTCAGACAATGATTTACGCTGACGTAAGGATGCATGTGATGCTCTGCTACAGGCTTTTGACATAATTCTGAAACATTGCAAAGTGATATTTAGCGACGAATGTGCCATTTACCAGAGTTCCCGTTAACGGAATGCCATCTTTTGGTCAAAGGAAAATGTATATTTTTATGAAGAGGCGGAGAATAACCATCCCCACGTAATAATATGGGCTGTCTTGGATAGCAAACAGATTTACGGTCCGTATTTCTTTGATGGCACCGTCAACCAACATCATTACCTTCAGATGATAAGAACCTGGTTCATACCCGTGTTGAATGACAAAGGTATCAGAGAGGTTCACTGGTTTCAGCAAGATAGTGCGCCTCCCCATTATGCCATTTTAGTGTATGAATATCTTAATGAGGTGTTTCCAGAACGCTGGAGCGGCCGTGGATCACCTCCACTTGTCTGGCCACCCCGTAGCCCCGACCTCACAACATGTAAAATTCACTCTTGGGGTTCATCAAGGACATTGTTGCACAACATCTGTATGCAAATGTTGTTGACTTGAAGAATGCTGTGAGGCAGGCATTCCAAAGGGTTACTCCAGCGATGCTGAGAAAAATATCGCACAGAAAGTGGCGCCGAATTATTTTGTGTTCGGAGAATGGTGGGATGCAAACCGATGTTGTGAACAGTTAAAGACAACGGTCGGTGTGTATGTATTAATGGTACTGTGTATTGGTCCAACAGGTTGACCATTTAAAGTGTTTTAGGGGGTTAACAGGACTTTGTGCCCACCCTGTAAATAATTTACTTCATTCATAGACAGTACTATACCTATTAAAAGTCAAAATTTTTAACAGTGGAACTGTATTAATTACTAAATATTCACCTACAATAGACATTGTCTAAACAAAACTTACAAAAACCAAATGTTGATTCCATAAAATTAATCCAAATTATAATATGTATTTAAAATAAGCCATTTTTAAGTTTATTTTTTTGTTTAATAGTTTGACACAATTTGTTACAATACTTAAGTATAACATACAGTAATTTGTTTCAATTTTTTTAAATCTAAAAAAATTGAATATCCAGTGTTGTATTATTTCTGGTTGAGTAATTATGAACTTGATGTATTTTTGTGAACTAATGTGCATTAGCAATAATACATTACTCTCACGTAAGTGTTCCGTATTTTGACAGTTCACTTCTGAGAAGCGTGTCTGTACACAGGTTTGTGGAGACCCTGCTTTTCCAGGAAGCCAGGTAGGTTTACAGCTCCAAACAATGCAACTGCCAGGCACATTTCTCAGAAGAGAAATGTCAAAATACGGACAAGTTACACGAGACCGACTATAAGATCAGATAAAAAATATATATCTGTATAACAGTCATAATACTATCTTTTATAAATAATAATAAATGATAATTCAAACAGCCTTCTTTTTCTTAATACATCCTGAAGGCATTTATACCCATCCAGATAATAAAAAAACAGTATGTTATACAGGCCATTCATAGTTGGGATATACTAACATGCTAACATATGTATATGTAGAGGAAACAAAAAGGAAACACGTGTGTTGATGAATAATGAAATACATAGTTTTAGCCTTTTCAGTGCCAATGGAAATTCATATTAGGCCCCGCCCTACCAGCGCTTAAAATACATTGCAGTGAGTAGCAATTATTACCTTTCTTTAACAAAACTATTTAGTTGAAGTGTATTAAATTGTTACATTCACAAAAACAACATGCACTTCAAACCATGTCGCTATTAAGTCTAAAAGGTCAGCATGCATATTTAAAATATGAGGTATCGCTCCTTAAAATTGCTAAAAACTACTTTTTCAGACTGTATAGAACTTAAAACAATACACACAACAAATAAAATATGGTCACTACTAAAGAGTTTATGAAAAAAAAAAAAAAAGCACACCATTTGAGAGGCTTTTGCCTAGATATGAAAAGTACTACGAACACCGGTTAAAGGCCCCCTTAGAACTACCATTGACTTTGTGCCTCTAACAGACACAAATATAGGGAGCCACCTTAAGAGCCAGCTTACTTGACTTGACCACTGTTGCATTTGGTTTGAAAAATGTTTTTAAACTATTAAATGTGTTTCCAATGCACTGGTCTATGAAAACAAATACCTTTTTGAGAAGAGTTGTCATGTACAGTGAGTAGGTACTTACAAAATACATGTTACACACATTAAAAATATGTACTGTTTCTAAGCTCTCCAGCATAGATGGAAATGGCTTTTTTTTTTTTTTTTTTTGCAAAGTTACATCACAATTTCTGGTACAAAACCACCCAAGTTTACCAAAGTGAAATTTGCTGAAGATTCAAAACAATAAAATGAAATTAACATTGCTCCCAGTCTCATAGCTCTAGCAGGATGATGGAAACACTTCACATTAATCCAGTGCCTTGTGCATAGTAATAGGAGGGCACTCGAAATGCACATCAGTATCAATATTTCCGCAGTTTTATTTTCGAGCCTGTAAAGTGAAAAAAAAAAAAAAAAAACATATCCAGTTAGGTGACTCCCTTAGCATCTTTATTTATATATTCAATGCTGGTGACGTTGATAGACATCTGAGAACATGGCACTATGAAGTGAACCCGTTGCGAATTATCTCTTCCAATAACTGATCCAGCAACCCTCTAGGGTCCAGGATCAAATTACAACTCAGTATTAAATACTTACTTCATTTTCAATGGCAACACAAAAGGACAAAAAACCACCTGTGAATTTGTTCATGTTTGTAGAACAAACAATACCTCGTTATTCAGTTTGTATGTCCCAACTGTATGGACTGCTTATGGTTTATAGTAAACTTATGGTTTTAGTCTACTTCATGCAATAAACTTTAACATTAAATTTTACCGAAACATTTGCTCTGGTTAGTGGCTCGGTCAATGAACACCTTGGAGCTGATGACGTTTCCGAACGGGAGAAACATCTGCATCAGTTCAGCATCACCAAACTCTTGAGGTAAGTGGTAAATGAACAGGTTGCATCCTTCCGGGCCAGAAATGGAGCAACCTCAAACACACAAATCTCACACTGTTGCTTGTGCACAGTTCTAAAGATATCACAATAACAACTAAAATTAATCAAAATGTTAATTTCATTGCTGCACCAGAAACACACAGGCATGTGTTGACAAACTGTGGCTAGCCCAACCTGCAAAGCTTTAGAAGAATTAGACAACCTAAATTTTATCATTATACATTTATATCACTGTTCCACTTTAACCAAGAAAATTAGATACATCTTTTTGCATAATCACATACCAAAGTTACAACACATAGTACTGTTTTCCAGAAAAATTATAAGAAAAATATGTAGCGCTGATGGAAAAACCATGTAATTTATATTAATTAAAACTGTCAAATCCATTCACAAAATACCTTATACAATCACAAATTTTGAATTTTTTAAACAGTTGAAAATGACTACTATATAGTATTGTGCTTATGATGTATAGCTTGAAGAAATTTTCTATGACATGCAATAATAATAATAATATTAATAATAATAATAATAAGACTTAACCTTTTAAGTTACATTGTCTGAGTTTATATACTGTACTTGAAATGGTGTCATACTGAAGATTTATGTAGGTTGGTCGCAAGAGAACAAAGGCAGTTTGGCAACATAATTAAGAGTAAGAGTAAATGGAAGCAGACAGAACAAATTATACAAGTCGGTACCATATTGTGTATAGTTAACATCTTCAAATATACGTTCCGTATTTAACACTAACTACTAACATAATATGGCAAATATTTCTGGATTTGAAGACATGAGGTATAAAGGCGCATATAATACTTTTCCTGCAGTATAAAGGTGTAATCATTAAATGATTCTTGGAACAGGTATTTATTACACTATAAATAGAACCATTTTGTGGACAAACATCATTACGAGTGAATGTTGTCGAGTTGCAGAAAACTCCAAAATAAAGCTTTTTTTGTTGTAATTTTACTGTTGGGTTCTGCAACATTTACTTGCAATGACATACATCCAAGAAAATTATTAATTTTTCAGTATGAATGTTGTTACGGCCTTGACCTATTTGTATGTTGGTACTGCTGACGTCACACAGTCAGCTGGTAATCTTGACTAGCGCTGGCCCGGGCCAGTTGCTTCTAACCTTCGGTTCAGCTAGTATGTTTTACTTGTGGTGTCCATGAACAGACACAACAAATATGATCATGACAAGTATAGAAAACAAAAGCGAAAGGAAATCTGAATAAAGCTTATTCAGATCATGTTAAGTACACCACAAAACATCATGAAAATAAATATGCTACTTACTTCATTAAGATTGCATGTTGCCAAATATGTAGAGCCTACAGTACATTTTTATGCAGTGACAATATTTAAAAAAAAAAAAAAAACCAAAGTGCTAAAGATTAGTTCTTTTCACAATTTTACACTTCCATACAAACTTTGGGAAAATTCCAAAGGCAAACAGGAATAACTGCTGCACCAGTACGAAAATTGTCTGTGTGTTGTTTATGTTGGAACGTAGCTGAAAGATGTACATATCTTTTGACAGTAAAAGCATTTTACAATTCATTCCTCTTTTTTTTTACAGCCCAGCTGACATTACCAATATTACTGAACCAGCAATATCAGCAGCATTAGAACACTGACATCAGTAGTCTATGTTCAGTAACAGCAAACCTACCAGGAGACAAAATTGGGCAGAGGGATGTTTTTCTGTAGCAACAGATAGTAACACTATTTTGCCAGTATGTGCTGGGAAATTTTGTGTATCTTTGATGTGTAATGTTAAGAGGTCAGTTTCTTTTCTACAACAAAACTCGAAATTTCTCAATAGAAGATATTTTACAGCCATCACTGCAAAAAGTTGCATCACTAATAGTATTGCTCAATAACACTGCATTCTTATAGACATGCAAAAAAAAAATTTGTAGCAGATTCATAGCCTTTTACATCCAAAGTCACATTTAGAATTATAATTCCACTACAATTTTATTGGCGATAAATTTATTTTTTGGGCTTTCAAGTTGAAATGTAAGTTTCACTCACAGCATTTACTTTAAATAAAAGAAATCAACATAATTTCACTAATAGTAATTAATGAACAAAGCTACACATAATAAGTACTGTGTTGAACAATGATGGCTTACCCATCCTTCAAAGAGATTCAGTAACACAGAAAAACTAATAACTACTGTAATGTCTAGACAGCATAGACTCCCTACCCCGCTCTGTTCTGCTCCTCATCACCTGAATATTCTCACTATTATTCCCTCTTCATCTACACTATAGTTTGTCTCATATAAGAATTCCACTTTTTGACATTTGTGTTTGCATTTATTATTTTAGTTGTTTCCATGAAATAAGCAGTGTTTTCCTCTGCCACAAGTAACTTTTGTACAAACACACTTATCTGGGTCTCAAACTGTGCAATTTATCAAAATTAAAAGTTATTTCCTGCAGAAATTTGTACACACGATAGCC